>JZKD02S2386363.1:943332-989148 GCA_000966675.3 Picea glauca
GACCTTGAGCTCTGATACCATATGTTAAGAACCAAATATCAATATAGCATAGAAAAACCTCAGAAAAAGTACTCAACGCCTTGAAAAAGAGACAATTTCAGATAATAAGCTTCTTTGAGGGGGCAACCTTCTTTTACCCCACTTAAATGTTCAAGTACAAGATGACTCAAAATGAAAATGTCTCCTTGGTATATATAGGAGACTAGGAAGTATAATTACAACTAATGGCCTAAAGCCGACCTAAATAAAATAACATTACTAATATAATATGACCCAATTAAGGGGTAATGAGCCAATATTAGGGCTTAACAATTTCATATTGAAAACAACCATTGAGTCTATAGTATCACCACCTGCTTCCATAGACACAAAGACAAACCAATTTAATCTTTCCTTCAATTTGTTGTTTGTAGGTGTGAGGGTTCCACTAAAATAAATTACAATTGTGAATATTTCAAGGGTTGGAGGATGAAATATAAAACTTTCTTCCAACAACTCAATCTTGGGGCTATCAATTCCCTTTTCCTCATATGAAATGTCAAGTGAATAAGGATGGGAAAGTTTTGAGGGTCCTTCATGCCCATTTAGAAACATGTTTTACCAAGAAGCTCAAGCATAGACACACTGTAAGAACCCATAGGTTACTCCCCATCAATGATATCCCCTTCCAAAGGAATAAGCCTAGATAGAAAAGGAATAACACTAGCATTTAGATTACTCTGTGAGCAAGAGTCCTCAAAAAAATCAAAGACCATGGAGTGTGAGTGCATAACCTCTACTGCTATATCAAAATTTTGCCTTATATTTCATGATAAACACCTGTAATAAAACTGAGAAACTTAGTTGTTTTTGATAAATAATACTGAGAGAATAAACTTGCAACCTGATTGGCCCTGTGTTTTTCTTTATCATAATGATCATAAGTATCATAATGGTCATCAAAAATAGGGGGACCATAAAAACATATGATGTAATATATGTGATTGTTTTGTTGTGGGTTAATGGTTTATTCACTTAGAGAATGAGGGAGGTCAACACATATTTCTCCTACCTCAAAATAACTTTCCAAATTTTTTGACCTCAACCCCAAGGAGAATAGAGGAATCATTATTAGTGTTTCCATTTGATGGATATTATTTCGAATTACACACATAAAAACACGACCAATCATTGTTTTCCTTGAATTCCATCCCATCCATGTTCACTTTGGTGTTCTTAGAATTTTCAGTGTAACCGAAGTTAGAGTTGCATTTATTACATCTTCCAACATCTAGGGCTTTGTCACAGTTTCCATCAAATGTTTGGAAATCTAATTGATATTTTGTAGAAATATGTTCTATTGGGGCAGTGATAATATCTTCATATGACAACGGTACAAATCCTTCATTTTTTGTACTGAGAGTGTTTTGATCTGTATGCAAAGTAGAATAATTTTCATCTCCCAAGGGATTAAAATTTGTACCCTTCTCTTCATGGTTTCCATCCCCACTTGAATTATCCATACGATCTAATTTACATACATTTTTTTTTGTAAAGATAGGTTTAGTTGTAGGGATGGGAGTGATCATTTTTTGTTTACATGCTGCCCTATCAACATCAATGTTGTAATTAAAAACCAAGAACTCATATTCTTTTCAATCTAGTATGTCTCCTTCAACAATGGCTTCATCATATTAAAGAGGATATCTGGGACCTTCTTCAATAGGGTTTTCGCACCAAAAATTTCCTTGTCTCTTTCAACAATGGGAATCCATTTCTCATAGTCAATACGGATCCATCCTCTACAAAATTCCTCAAAAAATATTGCAAAAGAAGATATTTCTCCTTTACAAAGATGTACAAACCATACCCTTTCATTCCTTTTATTCCCTAATGAAAAAAAAATCATTATAAAATCTTCATGAATGTCACAAATGCTCAAATTGAATTCTATAAAAGATGAGATATGTAGTGCTCAAAATCTACTAATGATTCCCATATCCCACAATAGTATTTTCATCTTATCTCTTCTTGGTTTTGTCCTTATGAATAAAATATGGTTCAAATACACGGTGAACTATGATAAAATGTTAGGGGCCTAACCTCCCTAACCCCTCATGTAGGTAGAATAATATATTTTCCATTTAATAAAGGCCAATATTAATAAGGCCTAGTATTAAAGAAGAACAAGTCAAATGTAAGAATGCCTAATAGAAGATTTCACTTCTAGAATATCTTACTCTAGATTGTTATTTTGGTAGATAGATTTAGTACAAATAGGAGTTGAGGGCATGCAGAGTTTTTTCTTGAGAATTGTTATAATAGAGCATTGCTATGTTGTAGGTTCCCCCCTTGAAGGGACAAGTGAACAATGGTTCCTATTAATAAAGTATTATTTTGTTGTTGTGGTTTCATCTATTGTGGTGTTTCTCTCTTATTCTTTGCAATATTTACGTTTGCAGTTATTATAATAGATGTAGTACCTTACAAGTGGTATCAGAGAACTTTCCTTGGTAGAAAAGTTTGGGTTAATTTTTTTCAAGGTACAAACATATTCCCACATCTTAAAGCTACAAATATTCGTCATTCATCACATAAATACATGATCGAGGAAGAATACACATAGGAACTACAAGTGGTACTTAAGCGCACATTGTTGTCCACCCTTGTAACCGCCATTGGTACCCCTTCGAGTGGTAGCGCATCAGACAACACCTATATACATATTGACCTAGATATCCTAAAGGCCTACGTATATAAACTGATCGGTCACCTGAGTGCTATAGTTCCACCAAGAACAACACTCAGGAAGACACACTCTAGTACCTGGGTAGTCGGGTAGTATGGCTAAGGGTATGGTCTAGCCTCCTTACTTAATTCCCTGAGATATTGGGACAATTTTTACTGTTGGACCCCACACATATATGAGAGAGCTATATCATAGGGAAAACCCTTGCATATAAAATCCCTTAATACCATTACCCTTAGGAAAAAAATAGAAACAGAATAGACAAGATCTATTTTTGTGCAATTTTACCTCATGCATTCTCGTTGTGAAATTACTACACATTTTTTCCTATTAATAATTTGGTCCTTTCAACACTGTAGTATTCTTCAGATCCTTCCTACACCATTATTTGACCCCTATCCCATTGGATTCCTCTCTTCACCTTGATCTCATTCATACATATCATTTAAAAAAAAAAACAATTTCCATGGACCTGATCCCCTTATTTGGGACCTACCACATTGGATTCCCCTTGTTTCCATGGTAATCATTATACCCTTCACCCATAACCCATTTTTTGTGTGGTCCCACCCACCCCTTTCTAGTTCCCCCCTTCATCATGGCCCACACCCATAGCCAAGACCTTGAAGCTTGCCTCAACACCTTGTCCTCTGATTTCACAGAGGCTTAGAAGGAAGTGTAGTGGCTCAATGCCAATATTACCACCATCAATAAAAAAAATGCATTCCACCATAGACGAAAAAATGGAAACCCTGAAACATGACCTCTCTACCCAGCTTGAATCTTTCATTGGGTAGATATACGCCAAGATCAATATCACTAGAGACCTCACCTCCTCTTACCCACCTTTGCACCCCGAAGGTGAAACTTCCTCCAGTTCCCATACTTTTCATCCCCATCACTTTCAATGTGACCTATGCCTTCTGTGCGTGGATGTGAAAAAATTTGATGGCTCAGATTCGACTGGCTGGGTAACTCAAATGGAACACTATTTCTCTTTGTACGACATTACAGATGATTTGGCCAAACTCTAGTTTGGTGTTCTCCATCTAGATCAAGAGCGTTGACAATGGTGGAAATGGAGAAAAAATGCCTTCCAAGGGTATGTGGCTTAGACATTATTTGTTGCAGATCCTTATGAATGCTTTGAAACTGATGCCCACCATTTAGGTTGTTTGATAAATTTGAAACAATATGGAATAGTGGAATAATTTATAGCTTCTTTTGAGTGATTGACTTTCCCCACGGAGGGCATGTTTGATGTTTTTTTTCGAGAATGATTTATCAGTGGCTTCAAGGATGAGATCCATTCCCATGTCCTCATGGCTCTCCTGTAGAGTTGGGTGGAAGCTACTAAAATATATAAGGAAGTACAATAGTTTGTCTCTTCGCAAACTAGAAATCCCTCCTTTATTCCTTTCCCTAAACCAGTCACTCCCACTCCTGCTTCCACTCCACTAAAGATCCAAAAATTGACTCGGGTAGAAATTGTTGAACACCAACTCAAGGGTCGTTTTTATAATTATGATGACAAATATTTTCCTAGGCACAAGTGTAAGGAACAAAATATTTTTATGGCCATATGTGAGGATGTTTCTGAAGAAGAGTTTGAGGCTCCCCCTGTGGCCGAGTCACCTAAACCCACTAACATGAATCCATGCTCAGACCCCCAAAATTTGAACCAGTCATTTCCTTGAATGATCTCACTGGATTCTATGCTCCTCAAACCCTCAAGTTAATTGGTTACATTAAGAATCAGAAGTTCATCATCCTCATTGGCAGTGGCAACACCCATAATTTTATTCATCTATGCATTGCTCAAGAAACTAATTGATATGATTAGTCAACAAATTTCAAATCACGATTTCCAATGGTGGGTCCATGAAATGTGGGGGGCATTGTGAAAAGGTGTGTCTCCAAATTGGTCAATACCACATGAAATATCATATGTTTTCTATCAACATGGGTGGTTGTGACATTATGGTGGGTTTCAAATGGTTAAGGAATTTGGGTCCCATTCTCATGGAGTTTAAGGAATTAACCATACAATTCAACCATGAGGGCCAACAGTATAAATTCCAAGGAATCAAAATAGGTTCCCCTGAGATCATTAGTTCCCATCGCATGGAAAATATCCTCAAAAAAGGTCATTATAAAATTATTGCATATCTCCATTCCATTGAGACACCCTCAATTCCTCCTGACTCCAATCCATCCTCTCCAAAAATAAAGTTGTTTTTTACAATCCCCAGGGAATTCCTCCTTCCTATGGTGTTCATGATTCTTTCATTACCCTCTTCCCTGACAACCTTCCTCCAAATTTGCATCCCTATCATCATCCCTTTTCCTAGAAAAATGAAATTGAGAAATCTGTTCAAGAATTGCTCATCACAGGCATTATTCGTCCTAGTACTAGATCATATTATTCTCCTGTGGTCATGGTACTTAAGAAAGAAGGATATTGGTGCATGTGTCATGAATTCCACATCCTCAACAAACTCACCATTAAAGAGAAATTTCCCATTCCTTCCATTGATGATCTCTTGGATGAATTAAGTGGTTCCCAATTCTTTACTAAACTTGATCTTCATTCTGGATACCACCAGATACATATAAAATAGGCATACATTACTAAGACTTCATTTTGATCTCATGAGGGCCACTATAAGTTATTGGTCATGCCCTTTAGATTATGTAATGCTCGCTCCACTTTTCAAAGCCTCATGAATCATGTATTCCATCCTTTTCGCCGTCATTTTTTCTGTTTTTTCTTCGATTATATACTCATCTATAGTAGAACATGGACAACCCATCTTACTCATGTTGATCAAGTTCTTCATATACTCTTTGTTCTCAACAAATTTTCCTCAAACCATCTAAATTTTCTTTTGGAGCCTCGAAAGTCATGTACTTGGGTCATATTGTTGGAAAGGTTGGTGTCACGGTGGATCCTAATAAGATTGAAGCTATGAAGAATTGGCCTCTCCCTAAGACTCTCAAAGTATTGCATGGTTTTGTGGGTTTAATATGATATTATCGCAAGTTTGTTAAGAATTATGGAAACATTGTGGCACCTCTCAGTACTCTCCTTAAAAATAATTCTTTCACTTGGAATTTAGCAGCTGGTCATTCATTTCAAGCCTTCAAGGTGTTTATGTGTACCACTCTTGTCTTTTCCCTAACTAACTTCACACAGACCTTTTTCCTTGAATGATGCTTCCAAGAGAGGAATTGGAGCAATCCTTATGCAATATGGTCAACCTTTGGCCTTTACCAGCAAATAATTGTCAGAGCGACATTTGGGCCAATCAATCTATGAAAAGGAAATGTTGGCTATTCTGCATGCAGTAGATCTCTAACACCCTTATATATTGGGGAAATGCTTCCAAATTAAAACAGATCATCAAAACCTCAATTATTTTCTAGAGCAACGTATTTCATCCCCAGAGCAACAAAAATGGGTGACTAATCTATTTGGATATGATTATGAAATTATTTACATGAAAGGAAAATACAAAGTGGTTTTTGACACTCTTTCAATAAAATATGAAGATGAAGGGTCCATTTTTTCCCTCTCCTTCATTGTACCATATTGGCTCCAAGTTGTTTGCTAGGAATGGCTGCAAGATCCCAAATTTTCGCATTTGATCCAAAAATTGCAAGACAATTCTCCAGTTTCCCCAAGTTACTCTTAGCACAATGATGAGATTCACTACAAAGGCCATTTGTATTTAAGTAAACAATTACAACTTAAATCCATGGTGCTTTTTGAGCTTCATGTTACACCCAAAATAGGGAACTCAAGGTTTACCAAAATGTATGACAGGTTCAAACGTTTTTTTTTCTAGGATGGTATGAAACAAGGAGTTCACACTTTTATGGTGGAATGTGATGTATGTCAATGCAACAAGGGAGAGACTGTCAAATCCCCAGGCACACTACAACTGCTTCCAATTCCACCCTCTATTTGGAGGGATGTCTATAAGGATAAATCAAGCAATAATTCATTCATCATGGTGGTCTAACAACTCTCTTGATATACTCAATCAAAAATTTAACAATTTCAAAATTAAACATTCATATATTAATCAAGGAAAAAATTTCTAGTGACGAATTAGTGTAAAAGTATTGGCGACTAACTACACTACTTAATTGTTGCGTAAGCTGCGCATTAATCTTATTTATGTCAACTATGCAAGTCATGCATTTAAACCAAGAAAAAGGTCAAGTCCATCAACTATACTTGAATAGTCGCGAGGTTCTAAAAGCTATGATCAACTTCTTTCACTTTATTGTTCTAATAATACAAATTATATAATCACATTGTAGTCATAATGTGTGTGTATGAAGGTAAATAATAGAATATGTATAACTTCATTAAATACTTAAAAGGAAAGCTTAATTCTTACTACAATAATATGGTTAACATAATCCTGGTAATTACAATATTTCGATCTAATTACAACATATCGTTCTAATTGAATTGGAATTTTGAATATTCAATAGATCTTACACATAAATGAAGTTACTAAAGTTGGGCTCAAATGGCTAAAGGTAGAATTAATTAAGGAGCTCCAGTTACAACCCTGAAGTAAGGGTTAACAAAATATTATATCGTCAGTAGGTCAGTTAACAATTAGTTAATATTTAATAAAAAACTAGGTTGGCGGATGGTAATCTAAGGCAGAAATCAATTGAGGACAAAATTTCACAATACTTATATTAAGAATAGCCTGAAAGTCTCTACTTTCAATAACTCATCCAATATTGTAGATGTATGGTAAGGAAAATTAGTTTATAGTGTATTTGTTAAATTGAGACATACATGAAGATGGTGTGATTTCCATCAATCGAGGACGACTATGAATTACTCAGTTTGTTGGAGAAAATACCATCATGGTTCCTGAACTTAGCCTCCTCGGGATAGAAGCGGAGTCTTACTGACCAGAAGAAAAAGGGGTGGGTGAGAGCGAGGTTAGCTTTGGATACAAGGAATCCTTCTAATATCTAAATCCCGATTATGTTGGATATAAAGTCAGGGATGTCAACCGGTTCGCTGCTAAAATAGAAAGTGAGTTGAGACCATGCCCTTATATTTCTTGAACGATCAAGTTTGGATAAAAATCAAAATAGATTTTATCATGCCATAATCTACACTGGAAGAATGGTTACAGTGGATCTACATTAAAACTTAAATGCATTTTGGAATTGATACAAATGTATCAACAGTTTAAATAAAGCATTATAATTTTCATATTTATTATATTTCCAAATAACACAATCGTTCCATGAAAGAATAGGTACACATAATCAGTTCATAATACACAATATAGACTTTCTCTTTTTCTCTATTTCTCTCTTATCAAACGGTCACAAAAGATTAGCTCCTAGGAGTATGAACCCTACTCCATGCATTATGTAAAATCCTACTCCAATAACACACTTTATCGCTTAAAGGTTCTAGAAAAAAATAGTTATAACTCTATAGTTTTAGACATAAGTCTAGAGAGAACGCATTTCTCACTTTAAGTTTTAGACATATGTGGAAAAACGTGTCCTTGTTGAGATAAGCTTCTTCGTCGCCTCCCACCAATTGTTTTTGTTTAAAAACCTCTACAAACATATGGCAGGAAAAACAAACATCTACCATTCCTTGAATGTGACTTCACACCTGGTACTGGCCAGTCCGTACTTAACTTAGAAATCAGTACATAACTTAAGGAAATGTGCTCAAGGATCATTAATCAAACTAAATACGATTTACTGAGTATTATCAGACTTAAAAATAAAAACAACTATATACCAGTCAAGATTATATATACCGAAGTTCCAAAAGGGAGTTTTCGATCTACTCGTCTCAAGGCAAGTCGTTGTTACAGAGAAGGAAATTAAAAGAATTAGTAGATAAAAAAAACTTCGAACTACAACGATTTCCTTAATCAAAGTTCAATGCTATACTTATTCAATACATTTGTTACCTAAAATTCTTCTCGGATTCAAACATTTAGAGGACAGACTGATCTAGGTCTAACAATTATATCAATAAAGGATCTTATTCTGTTAACAACAAATCCTGTACAAAATTTCTCTTCTTTGAAGGTTCCTAAGACGATGATTTTGTTCATAGAATCAATCCATATCACACAGAAATACAAGTAGTCTCACATAGAAATACAAGTAGTACACTAACATACACAATCCAGTACAATTGTTAATATATAGGTAAAAAAAATGAACGCTTGATTAGAGACAGGTTATTGAGAAGAATTAATTTCATGGTGAAAGAGGATAAAGATCCGAACTCTAAATTTAAGAGATTTTAATTTATAACTATAACAATCAATTCTTAAAAATTCGAGCAACTAGAGAACTTAAACAAAATATTCTAAGATCCATACAGATTCGAAGTACAATAGAACATCTAGAATATTCAAAGAACAATAAAATGACCAAAATCTTAAAATACCCTAACCAGAAGAATGTTGTTTGTTGATGTTCTTCAATTCAAAAACTTGTGCAACGTCCTTCTCCTTTGTCTTCTAATCAATTGAATTTACCGATATCTTCCATCCAACACTAGAGGTACTCTTTTCCCCCCTTAACCCCCCGAGCTCAATTCAAATTGTAGCTCAATATTGCCCTCGCAAGGAGAAGATTCCACCTCCTACACAAAATTGTAGCCCAACTCACACAAGAAAAATATTCACAATAAAATTTGACGACATTTAAGTCATCCACTAATAGGGTCCCCTCCTCATTCCTCTCCCTTCTTTTTATAATAATTTTGCCTTGACACTTTTCATTTCATGCATAATTAAATGATATTTAACAATTAATTAAGAGATTATTCACCCCAACACATGTCACTCTTCCCTCAAGTTGTGCATGTTTTATCTCTTTTTAGTTGAATAGATTTTGATTTTTTCCTCTCCTCCAAAATTAGTTCCTATTTTTTCTCCTAGTTGTCCCTTAATTCCCCAATTTCTCCTTTATTGTGTCTCCTAACTAATTTATAGTTGGAGTTTGATTAAGAATCTTCTCTTAGTTAGGATTTAGAGTCTATTTTGAGTTAGGATTCTAACTCTAAGTTAATACCACATTTCCTCATGAAAGAACTTATTTTAATTAAAAATATTTTTGTTAAATTCATGCATACATTGTGCATATGTCTTAAATTTATTGTCCCCTTTCTAGATTTTATTTAGTCTAATTTCCCTTAGGCCCATTATTATAATTTAAATAGGCATGAGCATTTAGACTTAGGTTTTAATTATTTTCCTGTTCATAATTTAATATATAATTATATTCTCTTTTCTAACAAATATAAGTATTCAATTTATCCTTTAAAGTCTTCTAATTTTTTATTAAATTTTCTTGACGTTTCATTTTATTTATTTTAATTTTAGATTAATCTAAGACATGCCCTTCAAGACACACCGACATGTTCCAAGGGTGTCACTCACCAATTGAATTAGTTTGGAATTTGTTTGATGTTTTAAGTCAATACTCCACTTTTCGACCTTGTGTGAGACTAAGGGATTAATAAGGAATAAGGAATCTTCCTTATTGTGTGTCCCTCATAAATCATTGTGAGCGATTGTCTCAATATTCCCTCACAACATATTGAACCTCTCAGGAACACGGTATTCATTAACCTTCAGTTCAGGTCACGACCGTAGTTCTAATAGGTTGTGACAGGGACATTTCCACACCTATCCCTAATCTATCTGATATATGTGTATGACCCTTTTACTCTATATGTGAGTTGGATTAGGAAGTGTTACCATGCCTGCATCCACTTACAAAATAATATTAATAACTCATATACATGAAATCCATAATTGAAATCGTCATAATAACACATGCGTAATAAAATTAAGTTCTCATAATCAAAGTCAATACTCCACTCCTTGACTCAATCTAGAGTTCAAGGAATTTTGTCGATGCCATCAACATCCTCTTTGTGTCATGTTTCATGCACACTCAGGAAACCTCATCATAATAATTGTCAATGCTATACATAAGTATTAATAACTTAACAAATTCAATACTCAAATATGGCATAAATTTTAACTCATAAACAAAATCAGATAATCATAAAGTACCATATTTAACCAGATCACTTGCACACAAGTTTCCTCAAAGAATAATCAATGTTATGAAAATGTGTTCAGTGAAATCTAGATGTTACATACACCCCCTCTTGTTTTAAACTTCATCCCAAAGTTTGTACAATCTAATAATGAAAACAATAAATATAGCTTCTACTAATCTATATATCAAAATTTCAAAATAAATAAGGAAATTGTTGACACATCTCATGTGCATCCTCCCAAGTGGTAGAATCTGGACTATAATTGTCCCACTGGACCTTAACCCGATCGACCAATCGATACTCTAGTTCTCATCGTGCGATAGTCCAATATGTGGAATGGCTCTTCTATGAGAGCACCCTTGTTCGATACCTGTAATGAACTCAAATCAATAACATGTGATGTATATGAAATATAATGATGTAAAACGGAAACATGAAACACATAGCGCATATGCCTCATAGAATCAGGAAAGACTAGTCAGTAACCCACAAGTCCTTTCTTTTATACAACTTCAAAATGTCGCACAAACCTTGGAGAGAGTTTACCACCCTTTCCAAAATTAATTGAACTCTTATGCGACTTCACTCGCAAGAACACTTTATCACCAACCTCATAACTATGGTCTGTATGATGTGCATCTGCATAACTCTTTTTTTGGTCTTGCATTTCCTTAATCCTTTTCTTTATGGTTCTCATATGATCTTTGATTTCCTGAATAATTTTTGGTCCCACCAGGACCTTATCTTCTAGTTGATCGCAACTCAAAGGTGTCTAACACGGTCGTCCGTAGAGAAACTCAAAAGGTGTCTATTATAGAAACTTTTTCCTCACCCCATGCAACTTTCTTGGATGGCCTTTCCATTCCCCTGTGCATAATTGAAGTCCCATTTTTGTACCTTGCAGAGCCAAAAAATCATATTTTTCTAGATATACGTACCCTACCAGTTAGACAACATGTGTATACGTAGGTTGCACCACTACAGACCGCACACATCGAATTTTGTGGTTAAAGTTAAAAATTGTGTCTGGTTTCCATGTCACGTCATGAGACCAATGATCCTTGACCTTCCATATACTGGAAAAATTCTGAATCAGTCATTCAGTTTCACTCGAAGGCTATAAATTGAGCCATATCCAAGCCGTGGAGGGAGAGAATTCAACTTTTGAGAGAAAAGACACTCTAGAGAAATTTCACTTCACATTGAGTCTACATCCCTTTATCCTTGAAATTCTAAACACATTGTTCATCCCCCAAGCTCTTCCTTCTTTGATGGAGAACCTTATTGTCTCCTTTATATGATATTTCCTTTGGTGGAGGATTGAAGTGGTGGAGGCCCATCTAGAAGGGACTTAGTTTCTCGGTTTTGAGATGTGTCGACACATAATTTTGTTTCCTATCTACTTCTGTTGACTATTTTAATATAAACAATCTCCTACCATCACGATCGACTCTCTCGAATTACTGGAAAATTTTAAAATGTATATATCGGTGCAGATTGTTCTCCTGAATAAATTCAGATCTATATCGATCTCTTCAAAGAATTTCATGATGTATTCACTTGGTCATACGAAGTGATGCCAGGAATCGACCCTAGAAGGGTAGTATTGTAGAACATGAGATCAACTTACCTGGATGCTAGACCTGCTCGACAACATCTTAGAGTTGTTAATTCTAGGAAGGCCCCTACTATTAAGGAAGAGGTAGACAAAATACTTAATGTTGGTTTCATCTACCCGGTTCCTTTGACCGAATGGGTTTCCAACCATGTTCCCATGAATAAGAAACAAGGAATTGTCCACATTGTTGACGATTAAAATCACAATGAGGAATTTCGACCGCAAATTATTGCTAAAGACCTATTATTTAAACTATGCTAATAATATAATACTAGTAGGTGGGACCCCCTTGTATATTGGAGGCTCGAAGATAGTCATATCATACATTTTATATTATTGTTTCAACACTGCTTACACAGTCATATATGGTTGACAATGAAGTCTTGGTTTCATTTTAACATAGTGACAGGTGGATGATGCATTTTATGGGATATTTCTGCAATTCAAAGCATTATTTTTATGTTATGACGGGGATATATTTACAGTTGCTATGATTTAATCATGTCTCAATTCATTATGATATACTACCTGGCCACATACACATAATAAATATGTTAGTAATGACATAACCAAAACAAATAAAAGAAACTTATGAAGAAAATCTAAAAGAAAAGGATCTATGTTCGAGTTATGTTAAGGATTATATCCAAATGAAAAGGTAAAAGATGTTAGTGTTAGTCCTAACTATTATATGTTTGGTTAGTGGCTATACAATTTTCATTTGAGTTATTTTGGGGTGAATATAACATTGAAATTCATATCGTATGGCATGAGAACTTGGCAAAGGTTAACGTGAATGTTTTGGGTGGCACATCGGGAAAGGAATATCGTCACAGATTTCAATAGTTTGGAAATTGATTCCATGGTTTAATGCATGGGTGAATGTTGGTTGTCTTGTACTTCGGAATTGAATAGCATAGGAGATGGAAGAGATGTGTATTAAATGCACGTCACTCCACACTCCCCCCATCAAGCCATCACCCTAGTATTGTTCTTCTTTGTTGCATTTTGGTCTATTGGTGGTTAAGCTCTGCATTTTAGGCTTGGGAAGAAAATGCTCGACCAACTCACCCTTTTAAGCTCCCTGTTATAGGTATGGTTCTTTTTCACGCCATCCATGAATTATGATCTATGTATGAACAAACAATGGATCAGTGATTATTGGGTTTGTGTTTTCTTGAGAATTGCAACTATGTAAATGTGTGATTCTTCTCTCTGGAATGACTGTGTAGTTGTTCGGATTGCAAACAAAAGAATTGGTTTTGGGTTGAGTTGTGCATTCATTGGTTTCTCTGTTGGTTAAAATCATGGTGGGTCTCTGTGTATTTTTAAGTGAATATGGGTATTATTGTTGTGTTAAATGGTGGAGGGTTTCACTCTGTGTATTATTGCCAGTTTCTTCCTCACAGGCATGAGTGTAACCCTATCCAGTCGAGTTTAGACTACCATTTGGTTGTTGTGTATTTCTCATACTAGATTCATGGTCGTGGCTCATTCTCATTTTAGTGGCACCAAAGTATCCCAATAATTGGTCTTAGGGTGGCCATAATATTTATATATACCGTATGGTTCTTTGCTGATATAAGTTACGCCTCGATGTTTGGCATTCTCACTAGCACTATTGTCAAATGGTTTGATCCTTAAGAAAATAAACTAAGGTTATATCTCTGTGTGTTCTTGGTAACTGTCACTCTTTAGTGGATATTCTCCTCTCCTCTGTGAATGTAAAACACATTATGTGCACAAGATTTTCCATCCTACCCATTGTCGTTTTCCCTCTGTGGCTAACTGTTGTTCCATTTCCCAGGTTGGGTGTTATAAGGATATCTTATGTATTACTATTAAGTCTGTATCGAAATGGTTTTTTCCTATGGTTGACATGTCTCTAAAGAGCTCCAGTTCTTTGTGCTATTGATGAATGAGTCTTCTCTTGATTGGCTCCTTGTATTTGTTGTGACAGAGCCCAATTTTAAATATCCAATTGTTCTTTCTTCTGTCATTCATGTTGGTTGTCAAGGATTGGTTGATCAAGTGGAGTGGTTATGGATTTTTTTTGTTGAGTCCCCATGTCATGATTAAATAGGTTGATTTTTTTTTATTGGAAATGAGTAATAATATGCAGTCGTGGGTTGTTATCATTTCACTATGTTTCCACTCACTGTGTTCTTACATCGTTGTCTTAATTGAAAAATGGAAACACATGTGTGTTTCACTAGTCCCGATCGGGGTTATAGTAAATTATGGAATTGGTAACTATGTGTATTTGGTTATGATCATTGTGCATTCATTATTGAATCATCGTGCATATTGGAAATGGTTACGTCGACCATTATGAGGTTTGAGTTTTATGTTGACTATGTTTTCGTTACAAAACCTTATTGGTTGATATGATGAAGAATGTATGTAATTGGTCATGTTTTGGAATCTTGTTTTTATTTGGAAAGGGAACTATGTATATGTTTTAATTGGATAATTGTTAATTGATAGACAATGTATGATATTTTTTTATAGCGATGCATTATGGGATAGAGGTGGACCAATGTTGTTGTGTGTTTGCTTTAAATTCTTAAAAGGAAAGAAATAAATTAATGACAAAGCATTTTCTTAACAGGACTGTTGAATGGAAAGTTGTTTCGATTATGAATATGATTAAACAAACTATTTTTAGTTGAGAAGTTTTGAGGATTTTGAATGCTGGAATAATGAACAATTTGATACACAGTAATTATTGGTATGGTGTTGGTATTTTTTGTAACGATTTTAGTACAGAGTTATGTTTATTGATTGCATGATTTGTTTTATGAGCAATATTAATTATTTCCCTACCATTCTCTCAATTTTTTGCACATTACAAGTCCTTTCACCTTCCCAAATTCACTATTCACGCCTTATTCTTAAAATTAAATTATAACTAAATGAAAAGTTCGTACTATAGCAGTTGAAGGATGGCACATATATGAGTTACAATTGATATGTTTTGTTAATTACAATATAGTTGATTGTTTGATGATTTTTTGAGCAGTAATCATGATCTACCCCCCTTCATTTTACCACTTATCGCTCAATACAATCCCTCATATATCCCAAAACCATTATTCACCCCCTTATCATTGACAAGTATTAAATGATTTTTATGGATTGGATTCCATGAGTCTCATGTGTTGTTGAGACAAACTTTGTTTCATATTTAAAGAGATGCCATGTATGGTTTGTTGAAGAAACTAGTTTCTAATAAATAATGCATACATGAATGATCTTCTTCAGCAGAGGAATCCATGGTCGGAATAACAGGGTAAGAGGAAATTGGAACATGGGCTCTAGAAGGCCAAGGTTTTCTATACATTTTTATGCAGATCCACAAGAGTTGAACCAACTATTCCAAGATGGATTTTTCAACTAGAATGGACAAATAGTGGTCCAACCTAGGCCAGAAAGGCCTCCTTTCCAAGCCCCGCATGTCCTTGGAATCCTAGTTCCCCCTCATGTCTCACTACAACCTAAAGTCCCTGAAAATGACGGATGGAAAGAGATTGTCCACCCGTTGATATCACAAAAAAAATATGTTTGTCACATTCATTCTACTAGGAAAAAAAAACAAATTATGAGAATGCCATGGAAATACAATTTGTGTCATTTTCTTATCTTTCTTAGTAGAATTAACAAAAAAATTAACTGTGGTATTTGTCATGCTCATAGGTTTCCTTTACATTTTCAAGTTGCACAATCCAACTAAAAGATAAAAAGACATATTGAAATGTATTATTGTTATTCTATCTATTATTTGTTATATACATCTTATTACTTTCTTACTATTCACATTCTTCATCGTTGAATATTGTTACTTTATTACTATTCATCTTTTTTCTTATCTAATGATCCTAAATGGGTCACTATATAGTTTATGATTTATTTGGTTATTTTCTAGGTGGAAAAATGGATCTATTGACTTGTAGGGCCCATTTAAAGGGTAGGTCTCTTTTTGGTGATTTAAGGTCCATAAAATTCCAAAGCTTGTTTGAAGCATCAAATGTTGTTTTGGAGTAAAAAAATTGCAAAGATTCTAGACGAACCAAAACTTAATTCTAATAGAGATTTGAGGCATGAAAACACACTAACCCTAACCCCAAATGATTCATAACATAAATGAATTACTCACCAGAAAATGAAATAAGCTAGTTTAAACCATTTGTTTCATGTATAAAAATAGTATTTTCCCTAATTAAAGAAAATTAGAAATTGTGTATCAATTAACTCCCACTTGTTAAATCTATTCGCAATCAATTAATAGAAGGATCAAAACCCACAATGAGCTAAATCATTTAACTCACACTTGCTAAGTGTTGGAAAAATGGTTTAGAAAATTAGTTTTCATTGATGTCAACCTTTGGATAGTGATGTTGGAGATTTATTTCAACCCTTAGAGATTGATGTCAACCTTTGGAGAATTCTGGCAGTGAAGTCTGGTAGCACAAAGATATGGGTAAGGGACCTGATTTTTGTTGAGTTATAAAGGCATGCATATCAGTAAATATGGAGGTAATACTATCATGGATGGATAGTACATGTCATGTCGCTTCTGGTGATATGTGGTACGTCACATAGTTCCTGACGGTTAGGGCGATATGGCCTTAAGAAGTTGGAGAACCCCTTAGAGTAATCTAGAATCCCCTAAAAGGTAAACAAGAAGTCAAAGCTTCTAGAAAGTCATAAAGAAGATTCCCTAGTCAAAGTGGTTGTAAAAGAAATGAATTAAATAATGAAGTGGTTATAACAAGAAGGGTAAAGGAGTTATGTGTTGACTAATTAAGAAAAGTTAGTTGCAATAAGAAGTGGTGAGTTTACTATTTATGGTAAAGTGGTTACAAGTTGGCAAAGTAGTTAAAAGTGGGTTAGCCCTAAAAAAGGGAAGTTGGGTGAAATAGTTAGATGATAACCCCTAAAGGAAACCAATTGGAGAGTATAAAAGAAAGGAACTCCTATTATCACCTACCTATCTATTGAACATTATTGAATATCTATTTTTTGAAAGGTTATTTGCAGGTATACATTTACAAATACGAGAAAGAATAGGTCTAAGGTAAAATTCTGAAGAAATGAAAGTTTTGTAGTTGCAGAGAAAGTGAATGAAACAAGATTTCAGAGGTTATGCATGATCCACAGGCACAGAGAAGCACAAAAATTTGTGGGCCATAGTAGAGGAAAGCACGAATAAATATGAGCTATAGAAAGGGAAATCACAGATCTGAAGAAAGGGCAAGGAGGATGATAAGGTTCCAGGTTGCAGAATATGAGGAGAGAGTGAAGGTCTGTTGGTCTGAGATCTGAAGCATCATCTCAATAACAAAGTGTAACGGTATGTCTATATGTTTATGAAGTTATATCTTAGTGATGTTGTGGAGCATGCTTGAGGCATGACTTTGTGAATTTTGGTATATCCCCTCTTGGATGTATGGTATATGTTGTAGAAGCATGATTTGAGGCAGATCTGTTGAGGCACATTGTTGTTGCATTTATCTTGGTCTCATTGGAATATATTGTGGTGCATTGTGAGAGGAATTTTTTAGTAGTCTTGGTATGTGATTGGATTAATATGATTGATACATGTTCGAGGTTATATAACAGTGAAGTTTTGACACATAGTTTGATGTAAGGGTTTATGGTTTTTAGTTTATCAATGGTATGATGTATTGCTAGAGGCCCTTTGTTGGTTAGCTAGGAGTATGTTCTTATGCATGCTTGATGCACTTGTTGTGCTATAGGTTTGTACTTGGTTATGAATGGTACATACTTTTTAGAGGCATGTGTGAGTGTTGGTTGTAAGTTTTTATGAGTAGTTTTGTTTGATGCACATCCTGGTGATATTGTGCATATGGTTGAGAGTTATTTTGGTGATTGGTCCTAGGGATTAGATATAGTTTTCTTGATGATATTATTGTTACAGATTGTTGGTACATGTTGTTACATGTTTATGGTACAAGTTGACTTGACAGGTTTCACAGTTACTGTTTGACAGAAGCAGAGATAGCAATAGTAAGACTGGGTGAGTTTGTGGTAGTCCATGAGTTTCATTGAGGATAGATCCAGAAATCTGTGAGTTGCAATTAAGAAGGGCATGAATACCTATGTGTTGTAGTATAGACAGGTCACAAATTTTAAGGAAAGAATTGAACAAGGTTGGTACATTTTGTGACAGAGTGTTGGTACATGTTGACAATGACAAAGTGATAATGGCAGTGATTGATTCATTGATAAGGACAAGTTGGATACATTTGGCATTAATATTTTAGGGCAGTTGGATGAGGCAAAGAAATGGGGTTATAACCTCCCTTCGGTTGGTGCCGAATAAACAGGGAGTTGGAGCTTCCTTTAGGTTGGAGCCTGAGAACTAGGTGGTTGTAGCCACCTTCCAGTTTTAGGTGGAGAACTCGGGGGGTTGGAGCCTCATTCTAGTTAGAGCTAGAGAATTATGGAATTGGAGCTTCCTTTAGGTTTGAGCCTAAGAAACTAGGGGGTTGGAGCCTCTTTTTGGTTGGAGATAAAGAATTGGAATTTGGTGCTTCCTTGTTTGTAATTCTTGACATATAAGAAAAACATTGTATGGTTTTCTCCCGCATTGGGTTTCCACAAAAATATTGATGTACTTTGTATTGTGTGGATATGTTTATTATTGTTCATTATTATCTGATGGATTTTAATGTTTATGATGCAATAATATATTCATGATGAACTGATGAACATTGTTGAATAAGTTGAAAGAATATACATTGTGCTTTAAAGGATTAATAAGTGGTACAAATTGTTGATTACTAATTCACCCCCCTCCCCTCTCAGTAATCCAACACTAAGGGGTTTGGGAAAAACAACACCCATAATATCAAAGGCTAAGATGACATGGAACATGAGTTAGAGAAAGAACCCTCTGTTTTTCCCATTTTCTTGCCAAATTGATGGATAGAAGGCGGTTAGAGACATAAGAAGAGATAGACAAACATCACAGTTGCCAAATTGATGAACAAAACATGGATGGAGACAGAGTAAAAGTTAGGGTGGATGATTTATAGAAATAAGCATACGCCCCCCCCCCCCTCCTCTTTTTCCAAATCGGCGAGGACAAGTTAGAGTGGAAGAACTAGAGAAAGAAATGCATTTTCACCCTTTTTATTTCCAAATCTATGAACAAAAGGAGGTTGGGGATGGAGGATGGGTTAGAGAAGCAGCCCACTTGCCAAATCGATGAAAAAAAGGAGGATATATATGGAGGACGATATAGATAAATTACTTGCGTTGTTTCCAAGAATTTTTCATTCAAATCCATGCGCTAAATATTAAACCAACAAGGAGGATTTTATTTTCATTGTCAAACAGGTAGAGAGAATAAGGGAAGTAATTGACTCAATTATTGGAAAGAACCAGTGAGAAAGAAGGGAAGACAATGAATTAATTACCGGCAACAAGAAGTCAGAAAGGAGGGACTAAAATAAACTAAATCTTGGTGTGACGAATTCCATCGTTAGGTTTTTTGAAGGGAATCAAAATTGCGAAAATTTTAGGGAGTTTTGGAATTGCGATTTTGTTTTTACTATAAAATGGGTTTCCATATTTTGAAGCAAGGAAGAACTAACAAATTCCAACCAAATGCAAGTTGGAAACCAACGGCATGACGTTTCTTGAAGAATGAGGTTCATTGTTTTATTTTTGCATTGAAATCTGAATATCAAAGATGATTTATGTTTTTAATGCTACATATGCATTTTTTTTTATGGTTAATGAATACAACTAATTTTATATACAACTCATCGATGATGCCATCTTCCTATCATCTTCCACCTAAAACATATTTTGACCAACTATAAATTCTTTCAAATGACTTCTTTCAAAAGATCTATAGGAATAAATGACAATCTTACTTGAATCATAGGTTGAGTAGCATTAACCATTGTGTAACTAACATTCTATTTCAGACCACAAAATCTTCAAATGACTTTTACTATTCTTCTTGAACTGTAACCTTCTGTTTTTTATTTCTAAAATTTTGTAAAATAGTTTTATTTCCAAGGTATGTAATTTTAGACATAGGCTAGGACCTCTATATTTGTTTAAGTAAACTTTTTGTACAAAATTGTTGTTATGTTTGTGGTATTGTCCCACACACGAATGAGAGATTACAAAGTTTTTATGGCCCTTTTGAAAAACATTTAGTCATTGTTTCTTTTTACCAAGGTACCTTTTCTCTTATTAAGAGCTTCCAAGGGTACTTAGGAGTGTCGTTTATCTACTTTTCTAGTCATTTTTTGGATATTAATAAAAACTATATTATGAAAATGAACTTGGGAACATGTAAATGAAAGATTTCATTAAGTGGATGCAACAATGGACATGATATACTATAGGATTTGTCTATCCTCCCCTAAAGAGGGTTGTTGTAGACTTTGTCAAACCATACAATATACTCTTACTTAAAAAAAATTCCTTTGTTTTCATATGAGAGTATATACTTCTATTCAAACTCCTACTACTAGCTCATTTGACTTGATGGTTGTATTGGATGGATGGAAATTTGTCACAGGGGGTCATAATCTACACTTTTGTCCTTAAGGGAATACTCATTCCATAGGCCATAATAACCATTGATGGGCCACCAACCATGCTATTTTTTCCAATATTCCTGGAAGGTCTACACTAAGGCATGTAAGTGATAGATACATACCAATACTATATTTTGTCCTAGCAAAAAGGTTTTTTGTTAAGACTTGTATCTAGAATTCTAGCACTTTTCTTTGTATATAATTGTCCACAATGTTATTTACATAAAGGTAATTTTCATCAAGATTAAATGAAAAATGTTCTTCCCCCTTAGTCAATCCTTCTCTAATTTCAAAACAAACCAGATTACCTCTTCCTGTGGCCACACATAATTTAGTAGTATCAACTACTTCTACCATTGTTAAAAGTGCATGGGGAATTTTCCAATAAATCACACTTCCAGATGGATCATTCAAATTTCTCACAAAATCGATAACTACCTGAGTGATATGCACATTAGAGGTAATTCCTTGTGTTTCTAGATCACAATTTGATTTTATTTCAAGCACATGAATTTTCGTAGCTAGGTTCACAAAAAGGGCATCCAATATGTCAAGGATTGAAATTTGGGATGGAAAAATTAATTTTACACCAGGATACTTGACTAATGATTGCTTGTTAGTATCATATAGGCTTGTATGAAAATGACCCTCCGTGAATTTCACAAAACAAGTTAGCACCTACCTCTTGAAATAATCAACACAACAATTCAATGTGGGATTGATTTTTTGCACAATTTCCACATACAAATTCTTAGGATTGGATTTGCGAAGTGGCTTGATGAGTAGTGGAATTCCATAGGTTGACCTTGTGGATTCAGAGAAAAAATAAAAAATAGATTTTGGTATCACTTTCAGTGGTTTCATATCGAAAACAACCATTGAGTCTATAGTATCATTGCCTACTTCCATAGACAGAAAGAAAAACCAATTTAATCTTTCCTTCGATTTGTTGTTTGTAGGTGTCAAGGTTCCACTAAAATAAATTACACTTGTAAATATTTCGAGGGTTGGAGGATGCAATAGAAAACTTTCCTCCAACAATTCAATATTGGGGCCATCAATTCCCTTTTCCTCATATGCAATGTCAAGTGAATAAGGTTGGGGAAGTTTTGAGGATCCTTCATGTCCATTTGGAAACATGTTTTACCAAGAAGCTCAAGCATAGACACACTGGAAGAACCCATAGTTTAATCCCCATCAATGATATCCCCTTCCAAAGGCATTAGACTAGATACAAATGGAGTAACAGTAGCATCTAGATCGATCTGTGAGCAAGAGTCCTCAAAAAGTTCAAATACCATGGATTGTGAGTGCATAACCTGTACTGTTATATAAAAATTTTTCCTTATATTTCATGATGAACACCTACAATAAAAGTGAGAAACTTATTTGTTTGTGATAGATAATACCGAGAGAATAAACTTGCAACCAGATTGGCCTTGTATTTTTCTTTATCATAATGATCATAAGTATCATAATGGTCATAACTATCAAAAATAGGGGGACTATCAAAAAATATGATGTATTATATGTGTATGTTTTGTTGTAGGTTAATGTCTTATTCACTTAGAGAATCAAGGAGGTCAACACATATTTCTCCTACCTCAAAAGAAATTTCCAATTTTTTGACCTAAACCCCAAGGAGAATAGAGGAATCATGATCATTCTTTCCATTTGTTGGATATTATTTCAAGGTACACACATAAAAACATGACCAATCCTTGTTTTCATTGAATTCCATCCCATCCATGTTCACTTTGGTGTGCTTTTCATTTTTAGTGTAACCAAAGGTAGAGTTGCATTTATTACATCTTCCAACATATGGGGCTTTGTCATAGTTTCCATCTAATGTTTGGAAATCTAATTGATCTTTTGATATATAAAGGTTGGATACATGTGCCATATCCTCATCCAATTGTAGTAAATCACTCAAGCACACTAAAAAAATTGTAGAAAGATGTTCTTTTGGGGCAACGATATTATCTTCATATGACAAGGGTACAAATCCTTCATTTTTTGTACTGAGAGTTTTTTGATTTGTATGCAAAGTAGAATAATTTTCATCTCCCAAGGGCTTAAAATTTGTACCCTTCTCTTCATGGTTTCCATACCCACTTTAATTCTCCATTCAATCTAATTTACATACATTTTCTTTGGTAAAGATATGTTTATTTGTAGGGATGAGAGTGATCATTTGTTGTTTACATCCTGCCCTATCAACATCAATGGTGGAATTAAAAACCAAGAACTCATATTCTTTTAAATCTAGGATGTCTCTTTCAACAATGGCTTCATCATCTTAAAGAGGATATATAGGAACTTATTCAATAGGGTTTTTGCACCAAACATTTCCTTGATTCTTTCAACAATGGGAATCCATTTCTCATAGTCAATAGGGATCCATCCTCTACAAAATTCCTTAGAAAATATTGCAAAAGAAGATATTTCTCCTCTACCAATATGTCCAAACCATACCCTTTCATTCCTTGTATGACCTAATGAAAAAAAAAAATCATAACATCTTCATGAATCTCACCAATGTTGAAATTTAATTCTCTAAAAGATGAGATATGTAGTGTTCAAAATCTACTAATGATTCCCATATCCCACAATAGTATTTTCAACTTATATCTTCTTGGTTTTGTCCTTATGAATAATATATGTTTCAAATACATCGTGAACTATGCTAAAATGTTAGGGACCTAACCTCCCTAACCCCTCACGTAAGTAGAATAATATATTTTCCATGTATAAAAGGCCAATATTAATAAGTCTTAGTAATAAGGAAGAATTAGTCAAATGTAAGAAGACCTAATAGAAGCTTCCGCTTCTAGAACATCTTCCTCTAGATTGTTCTTTTGGTAGATATATTTAGTATAAATAGGATTCAAGGGAATGATAAGTTTTTTCTTGAGAATTATTATAATAGAGTGCTTCTTTGTTGTAGGTCTCCCCCTTGAAGAGGCAAGTGAACACTGTTTCATATCAATAAAGATATTATTTTGGTGTTGTGGTTTCATCTATTGTGTTCTTCCTCTCTTATTCTTTGCAATACATATGTTCTCAACTATTATAATATATCTAGTACCTTACAAGTGGTATCAGAGCACTTTCCTTGGCATAAAATTTAGGGTTACCTTTTTTTAGGGTAGAGACGTATTCCGAAATCTTAAAGCTACAAAGATCTGGCGTTAAAAGCATAAATCCACTATCAAGGAAGGATACACATAGGAACTACAAGTGGTACTTAAGCGCACATTGTTGGTGATCTGAAAATAGTGGGTTGACTTGTTATTCTATGCAAGCACCCTCTACTTCATTAAATAAACTTTACGGGACCTTGCAGCATGTGTTTAAAATATGCAAGATAAAATTATGTGTTAAGTTCATGCTTCTTTTAAATGGTTATGTGTGAGGTATTTGCACGATTTAATATGTTGCTTTCATAAATACAACAACAAAAATAACTTGCAGCAAATAATAACCAAAAAACACTCACAACAAGAACAAGATGATAAAGGACTTCACCCCTCTCTGGGCTACATCTCCTTGATCCTCCATCAATGGACTTGGCTCTCTAGGATTAATTTGTCAAAGATTCTTTTACAAGCTTCTGCTCAAATCCAATGGAAATTTAGACTATACCATTGGGATCAGAATACATAAAAACCCCAAAAATGACTAATAGAACTCTGAAAACGGATCATGGCTCATTCGGGCATGCCCTCTTCTACATGTGGCCTTAAGCTTCCCTGAGATTCTCTTTGGAAAAAACACCTGTAAAAGTCCTCAAATGGATCTGAAACCTATCCCAAAGTGTTCAGAGCATAATAATTAACCAAAAATGATTATTCAATCACAGAAAACAAACATAGGCTCATCTGAGCAAGACCTCAAACAATGAGGGCTTCAAGCTCCCTAGAGCTTCCTGAAACTTCAATGGTTAAAAAACTACAAAATAAGTCTTCAAATGGATGTGAAAATAGTGCCAATGGATTCAAAATGTCCAAAAAACCCTAGCTAGGCTTTTACGGCACCTCATTCGGCCAAAAATGAAGAAGATAGGCCTCCTGCCATTCTCTTCCTTCAAGCTTGTTGTCTTTGGTTTGCCAAAATGCACCTCTGTACGTTCTACCAAGAACACACTCCAAATTCGTGATAAAACCTAGCACTGAGTGCAACCGCATAACTGTGAAAACTGTAGGATGGTTAGGGCACGCCGAGCCCCTAACCGCCAAGACCATGGTCATGTGGTCCTCCATATGACCATGCGCTATCGCAAAAGGGCTTCATTTATAAGGGCGAATGGATACATGACAAGTGGTGGCGTATGGTTTGTATGACCATTTTAAAAACCAAAATGTAAACCAATTACAAACTCCCATGCATTTTTTTAAACGATGGTCATATATATAAATGTATTTGATGGGGGGCTGGGGCTAAGCCCCAACCCTGTCCGCACCCAACTCAACACTTAATCAAACTTTAATATATTTTAAACCATACATTTAATAAGTCACATAGTGTGGTGCGTTGGCAAGGCAAAGTTTGTAAGGAATTTGCATCGTGGTGGAGGTCTAGGGTTCAAATCCCACGGACTCCATAAATTTTTGAACTAACAACCATTGCCAATAACAGGGTGCCACGTGGCAACCCATGACTAGGCCACGTGGAACAAAAACACTTGCCAAAATGATGCCACATGTCGCAATTTGATTCAACCACATCTGCCAATGAGTGAAGGCCACGTCACCATCTGCCACCTCAACATACGGAGGGGCCAGGTCATCGTACGGACATGCCACGTCATCATACGGACTGTACAGTCAACACAATTTTTTTTTACCTGTTTGGCGATTCGAACAGATTGTGATATATCTCGCTCCCGATGTCCTTTTGAACCCAAAGGAGTTGCGTTGGGTTTGGGATGATGAGCGATACGCTCTCATTCGTTTTGAGGCAATTTCGAGAACTTTGATTTTTGAGCTAAAATTTTACCCTTGGTCCAGATTTTGATCAGTTGGCCACCCTTGTAACCTTGATTGGTACCCCTTCAAGTGGTAGTGCATCAGACAACACATGTATACAGATCGACCTAGATATCCTAAATCCCTACGTAGATAAACTTATCGGTTTCCTGACTGTTATAGTTCCATCGAGAATAACACTCAGGAAGATAGTCTTTAGTACCTGGGTAGTCTGGTAATACGGCTAAGTGTATGGAATAGCCTCCTTACTTAGTTCCTTGAGATATTGGGATGAGTACTACTGTTGGACCCCGCACATAAATCAGAGAGATATATCACAGGGAAAACCCTTATTTGTAAAAACCCTAAATACCCTTACCCTTAGGACAAAAATAGAAACAAAACATACAAGATCTATTGCCATGCAACTTTCCCTCATGCATTCTAGTTGCAAAATTACTACACATCTTTTCCTGCTAATAATTTGGTCCTTTCAACATTGTAGTATTCTTCAAATCCTTCCTGCACCATTATTCGATCCCTATCCAATTGGATTCCTCTCTTCACCTTGATCTCAGTCAAACATATCATTTTTCAACAAAAAACAATTCATGGACCCGACCCCCTTATTTGGGACTTACCCCATTTGATTCCCCTTGTCACCCTGGCCGTCATGATACCCTTCACCCATAACCCCTTTTCTGTGTGGTCCCACCCACCCCTTTCCAGTTCCCCCCTTCATCATGGCCCAGACTCGTAGCCAAGACCTTGAAGCCCACCTCAATACCTTGTCCTCTGAGTTTGTAGAGGCCTAGAAGAAAGTGTAGAAGCTAAGTGTTAATATTACCACCATCAATAACAAAATGCACTCCACCATAGACGAAAAAATGGAAACCCTAAAAAATGACCTCTCTACCCATCTTGAATCCTTCGTTAATTAGATATATGCCAAGATGAATATCACTGGAGACCTTACGTCCTCTTACCCACCTTTGCACCCCGAAGGTGAAACTTCCTCCAGTTCCCATACTTTTCATACCCATCACTTTCAATGTGACCTACGCCTTCTGTGCGTGGATGTGAAAAAATTTGATGGCTTGGATCCCACAGGCCGGGTAACTCAAATGGAACATTATTTCTCTTTGTATGACATTACATATGATTTGACCAAACTCTGGTTTGGTGTTCTCCATATAGATCAAGAACGTTGGCAATGGAGAAAAAATGCTTGCCTAGAGTATGTGGCTTGGACATAATTTGTTGCAGAGCCTTATGAATGCTTTGACACTGACACCCACAATTTAGTTTTTTTGACAAAGTTGAAACAATATGGCACAATGGAATAATTTATGGCTTCTTTTGAGCGTTTGTCTTTCCGCACATAGGGAATGTTTGATGTTTTTTTTTTAGAATTCTTTATCAGTGGCCTCAAGGATGAGATCCATTCCCATGTCCTCGTGGCTCTCCCCCAGAGTTGGGTGGAAGCTACTAAAATATATAAGGAAGTAAAATAGTTTGTCTCTTCACAAACTAGAAAACCCTCCTTTATTCCTTTCCCTAAACCAATCACTCCCACTCCTCCTTCCACTCCACTAAAGATCCAGAAATTGACCCGGGTAGAAATTGTTGAACACCAAATCAAGGGCCTTTTTTATAATTATTATAACAAATATTTTCCTAGGCACAAGTGTAAGGAACAAAATATTTTTATGGCCATATATGAGGTTGTTTCTAAAGAATAGGTTGAGTCTCCCTGTGTGGCTAAGTCAACTGAACCCACTGACCTGACTCCATGCTCAGATCCCCCAGAAGTTGAACCGATCATTTCCTTGAATGATATCACTAGCTACTCTGCTCCCCAAACTCTCAAGTTAATTGGTTACATTAAGCATCAGAAGTTCATCATCCTCGTTGACAGTGGTAGCACCCATAATTTTATTCGTCCCTGCATTTATCAAGAAACTAATTGATATATCTGAGAATTCAACAACTTTCAAATCATGATTTCCAATGGTGGGTCCATGAAATGTGGGGGTAATTTTGAAAATGTGTGTCTCCAAATTGGTCAATACCACATGAAATATCATATGTTTTCTATCGACATGGGTGGTTGTGACATTGTGGTGGGTTTCAAATGTTTAAGGAATTTGGACCCTATTCTCGTGGATTTTAAGGAATTAACCATGCAATTCAACCAGGAGGGCCAACAATATAAATTCCAAGGAATCAAAACAGGTTCCCTTGAGATCATCAGTTCCCATTGCATGGAAAATATCCTCAAAAAAGGTCATCCCGACATTATTGCACAACTCCATTCCATTCATTCCATTGAGACACCCTCTATTCCTCTTGACCTCCAATCCATCCTCTCCAAACATCAAGTTTTATTTTCCCCTCCCTAGGGAATTCCTCCTTCCTATGGTGTTCATGATTATTCCATTACCCTCATCTCTGAAAACCTTCCTCCAAATGTTCATCCCTATCATCATCCCTTTTCCTAGAAAAATGAAATTGAGAAAATTGTTCAAGAATTGCTCGTCACAGGCATTATTCATCCTAGTACTATCCCCTATTCTTCTCTTGGATCTTGGTGCATGTGTCCTAAATTTCACACCCTCAACAAACTCACCATTAAAGACAAATTTCCCATTCCTACCATTGATGATCTCTTGGATGAATTAAGTGATGCCCAGTTCTTTTCTAAACTTGATCTTCATTCTAGATACCACCAGATACGTATGAAAGAGGCATACATTCCTAATACTTCATTTCAATCTCATGAGGACCACTATTAGTTCTTGGTCATGCCCTTTGGATTGTGTAATGCTCCCTCCACTTTTCAAAGCCTCATGAATCGTGTATTCCATCATTTTCTCCGTCATTTTTTATAATTTTTATTCGATGATATTCTAATCTATAATAAAACACAAACAACCCATCTTCCTCTTGTGGATCGATTTCTTCATATACTCTCTGTGCTCAACAAATTTTCCTCAAACCATCTAAATGTTCTTTTGGAGCCTTAGAAGTCGCGTACTTGGGTCATATTGTTGGCAAGGTGGGTTTCATGGTGGATCCTAAGAAGATTGAATCTATGAAGGATTGGCCTCACCCTAAGAATATAAAAATATTGTGTGTTTTTGTGGGTTTAAGAGGATATTATCACAAGTTTGTTAAGAATTATGGAAATATTTTGGCACCTCTCATTACTCTCCTTAAAAATAATTCTTTCACTTGGACTCTAGCACGGATCATTCCTATCAAGCCTTGAAGGTGGCTATGTGCACCACTCTTGTCTTGGCCCTTCCTAACTTTTCAAAGACCTTTTTCCTTGAATGTGATGCTTCCAAGAGAGGAATTGGAGCAGTCCTTATGCAATATGGTCGACCTTTGGCCTTTACTAACAAACAATTGTCAAAGTGATATTTGGGCCAATCAATCTATGAAAAGGAAATGTTGGCTATTCTGCACGCAATAGATCTTCGATGTCGTTATATATTGGGGAAACACTTCCAAATTAAGACAGATCATCAAAACCTCAATTATTTTATAGAGCAACGTCTTTCATCCCCAAAGCAACAAAAATGGGTGACTAATCTATTTGGATATGATTATGAGATCATTTACAAGAAAGGAAAATATAATGTGGTTGTTGACGCTCTTTCAAGAAAATATGAAGATGAAGGGTCCCTTTTTTCCCTCTTCTTCATTGTACCATATTGGCTCCAAGCTGTTCACTAGGAATGGTTGCAATATCGCAAAATTTCACATTTGATCCAAAAATTGCAAGACAATTCTCTAGTTTCCTCATGGTAATCTTGGCACAATGATGAGCTTCACTACAAAGGTTGTCTGTATTTAAGTAAACAATCACAACTTAAATCCACGGTGTTTTCTGAGCTTCATGCTATACCCAAAACTAGGAACTCGAGGTTTACCAAAACCTATGATAGGGTCAAACATTCTTTTTTTGGGGATGGTATGAAACAATACGTTCACACTTTTGTGGTGGAATGTGATGTATGTCAATACAACAAGGGAGAAATAGTCAAATCCCCAGGCACACTACAACCACTTCTAAATCCACCCTCTATTTGGAGGGATATCTATATGAATTTCATTGTTGGCAATAAGTCAGTCATCATGGTGGTGTAATGACTCTCTTGATACAAGCAATCAAAGGTTTAACAATTTCAAAAGTAAGCATTCATATAGTAATCAAGGGAAAAATTTCTAGTGAGGAATTAGTGTAAAAGTATTGGTAACTAACTACACTACTTAATTGTTGTGTAAGATGTGCACTAATCTTATTTATGTCAACTATGCAAGTCATGCATTTAACCCAACAAAAAGGTCAAGTCCCTCAACTATACTTGAATACTCGTGAGGTTCTAAAAGCTATGATTAACTTCTTTCTCTTTATTGTTTCAATAATACAAATTATATAATCACATTGTAGTCGCAATATATATATATATATATATATATATATATATATATATATATATATAAAGGTAAATAATCGAATATATCTAACTTCATTAAATCCTTAAAAGGAAATCTTAACGCTTACTACAATAATATGGTTTACATAATCGTGGTAATTACAATATTTCGATCTAATTACGACATATCAATGTAATTGAATTGAAATTTTGAAATGTTGGACGCTTATTATTTCATCTCATAGTTAACATAAATATGAAATAACGAGATATATATATATATATATATATATATATATATATATATATATATGAAAGAGACAATTATATCAAATTTTATTTATTTCTTAAAATGTTCACGCTTAATACTATAATTGTTATAACTACTCAATAGATCTTACAAATAAATGAAGTTACTAAGGTTGGGCTCAAATGGCTAAATGTAGAATTAATTAAGGAGCTCCATTTACAACCCTGAAGTAAGGGTTAACAAAATATTATATCGTCAGTAGGTTAGTTAACAATTAGTTAAGATTTAATAAAAAAAACTAGGTTGTCGGGTGGTAATCTAAGGCGGAAATTAATCGAGGACATAATTTTACAATACTTAGATTAAGAATAGCTTGAAAGTATATACTCTCAATGACTCATCGGATATTGTAGATGTATGGTAAGGCAAATTAGTTTATAACATAGTAGTTAAATTGAGACACTTAAATATGATATGATTTTCGTCAATCGAGGATGACTATGATTTACTTGGTTTGCTTGAGAAAATACCATCATGATTCTTGAACTTAGCCTTCTCGGGATAGAAGCAGAGTCTCACTGAACAAAAGAAAAATGGGTGGGTGAGAGCGAGTTTAGCTTTGGATATAAGGCATTATTCAACTATCTGAATCCCGATTAGGTTGGCTATAAATTCAGGAATGTCAATTGGTTCGCTGCTAAAATAAGGGATGATTGTAAGGATGGAAATTTATTTTAAAATGTAGAAACCTTAGCGAATCTTATTAATCCTTCATATGCCAACTTTAAATGATTGACGATATTTTTGTAAAAATATTCAAATTTTCTAAGGATTTTATATAGTTTTTATAAAATTTTGGCGATTTTTAAGGTAAAATAATTTTATCCTATAGAATTTGGGCGAATCTCATTTTTGGACAAACCATGGAAAATTAGCCCATGAGCGAAATTTAGCCCCTAAAATCATCCCTGGCTAAAATAGACAACGAGTTGAGACCATTGTTATCGTACAAATCGGTAGGTGCAGACACTAACTGATCTTCCTAGATCCACCTAGATCTAGAACAAAACACACCAGAACATGACACTTTCCTTAAGTTTTAAATATTGAATTTACTAAAAGAGGGATAGGTGACATACCGTTTAAACGTCACTTCCTCTTGCCATCGTTGTCCTAGCTCCGTTCCAATGCTCACACAATGATGAATCTGCAAAAGAATGCAACCAACCAAAGTGATAGTAATAGCATAAACTCAATATAAACCTATGTACGTGATCAATGAATCATACAGTAAAACACAACAAACTTTATAGGAAAGAATCATATTACTGTATCATATTAAATGTGAAAGAGAGATTACAACCATGGCCTTGATGTCAGCAGGTCCCTTCCAATTGTCCTTCGTTCCCCACACACTTCCATTCAAGGAATTTTGAGAGTACAGATCTGATAATATTCACAATCTATCTTGACAAAGGCAACACTCAAAGACACTCCAACCAAGCTAATAATTCCAAGCCAAATCCAACTTAGCCCTTCTCCATGAGAGCTCCTCTCATTTTATAAGTTGAATACAAGAAGGTGAGGAGGTTAGGATCATCCCACTAAATCATGAAAGTGAGTAAGAACCAAACCATTCGGATGCCACCTCACCATGGAAGTTTCTCTTTCTAGAAGATTCGAGAAAACATTTGTTTTTCCCACGTGTAAGCATTATCGCACCCTACCTATAGAGCAGACTACGAATTCCTCGTGACCTAGCTATGATGTAGCCTGTGATAATCAGGCATTCTCACACCCTAGCTATAATGCAGCCTGCGAACTTCCTTTTTATAGGGTTTTTACAAAGGAAAATGCAACTTCTTTTCTCAGGAAAAGTTCTTCTCCCTTCCTTCTTCAGGAACTTAGGCCACTGACCCTTCCGAAGGCAATAGATAGGTTTACATCATTAACGATCATAAGGATGATGAAAATAATGTGTAACAGAGAGACCCCCAAAGTATGAAGTTAGAACAGAGTGATAGATGAAATACTTTGTCGAGTGTGTGTAAGGAACAAGGAACAGTCGGTCAGAAACCTGCCAACAAACAAGGAAATACAGTACAATAATATATCATCACTGAGGTAGGCATTCCCATACTCATAATACAAATGACTCAAAGCATAAATGCTGACATGCAGAGATCCATGTCAAGTAAGGCAGGTCATGGCCACCAAACATACAATGTGGATCCATGCCATTATGACTCAAATTTGAACATAGCCACGAAAAAATACATTGTGGATCTATGTGTTAAAGACTCAAATTTGAACATAGCCACCAGACATACAATGTGGATCGATGCAACAATACAAACTGAATATACTCCAATGCTACCTAGATCTATTAGAAAATATCCAGGGTCTTCATCTCCACCACTCTATAGTATGAATCTAACCATGTGAATACATGTGCTGAAGTTGAACATGGTAGAAACCACTTGATTACCGGTCATTAGTGTATACCGTTAACAAGTGAGAAGGAAATCACCATTAATGTCAATGACTCCCAAGGTACTTTGGTACAATCCAACGAATGTGAATCAATGAGCTGAGGTCGAACACTCGACGAAATCTCTCGATTAGGGATCGATAATGAAAACCCACTATCGAAAGCGAGGAAACCTTCCATTGAGGCATGCAAGTTCCAAGGTACCAACTAGTTTCTAAGTCTAATTTCTGGATAGTGAGTTGAAGTTGACAGGAAAAGACTCATCATAGGAGGGCCTTAATGTATCCCCCATCAATGACATAAAACAAGTAATAAGATTTGATGTAGATCAGAGTAACAAGTGATTCAGGACTGACTCAAAGATGGTTGATGCAATAGAAGGCTTAAGGACTGTGAAAATGGCCGATGCAATAGAAGGCTTTTCAGGTTGAACATCTCTTTTGAACATATTGATCACACGACAACTGTCTTGGAAACACTGACTCAACAACAGGGATCACAAACCAATTTGTAATCTTATAAAGGAGTATGATCAAGAGACAAGTAGATTTTCCAACCTAGACACAAGGCGAGTGAAAGGGTGTCATGTTTCAAAAGCGACTCTTTCATGGAATACAGTTTTAGACATATTTATTTCCCAAATTTCCCCCCACCATTTCTAGAGAGTACCTCTTTATTTTTATGCAAGCTTGAGGAGGATAGCATATGCATGTCAATTTAAGCTCATCCTTCGGATGATTCCCTCGGAGTATGTTTAACGAACCTTAAGAAGGAGTGGGTCAGTCCCATATGGGCCTCTCGATGTTTGTTTAATGAGTCCAAAGAAAGAAAACTGATGGGTTTTTCATGTTTAGAGAGTCTGAAAAACACTTAAAGAGAAATCAGGTCCCATATGGGCCTTTCAATGTTTGTTTTATGAGTCCAAAGAAAGAAAAATCAGGGGGTTTTCATGTTTATAGAGTCTACAAAACACTTAAAGAGAACTCTCTCAGTTTCTTTTTCATAAAGTAGTCTGATGAGACTGAAAAAGAGATAAACTATCACTCAATAGACATTTTATTCAAATACTTTAACAAGTGTGAAAAGAACAAGGCCGCTCGGCAATCTTTTCATGTTTAGAGAGTCTGAAAAGAGCTTAAAGGGAACTCCAGTGGGTTCCTTTTTCGTATAACCTTTACGAGTCCGAAAAAGAGATAAAAGTATACTCGATTACATTCTCATTGATTTACGAGCAAGAGAAATAACAAATACTAAGCTCGGTAACTTATTCTCATGTATTAACGAGCATGAGAAAGAACAAAGACTAAGCTCGGGATTGTTTTCATTTTTACGCAAGATTTAAAACAAAACAAAACTATGCTTGGACCTGGTTTCATTTTTACACAAACTTGAACCAGAGGAAACTATGCTTGGACCTGGTTTCATTTTTACACAAGCTTGAACCAGAGGAAACTATGCTTGAAGTAAGTGGTTTCATTTTTACACAAACTTGAACCATAGAAAACTATGCTTGGACTTCCCAACGCATAACACAAGGATGGTTGGTACTTAGCCCCCAGCTTAAGAAACTAGCAACTCTAAATTCAACATGAAGTCCAGAGGCTGAAAGAATTCCCCCCCAAGCTTCGTTTCATCCAACTGCGAAGGATAATGAAATGCAGCTTCAAATACTATACATAGGACTTGACCCAAATGAAGAGGGGGAAGTTGTTTCATTTTTTAACGATCTTGACAGATGAGAAAAACTATGCTCATATACCTCTATTTCATTTTTTAACGAGGTTGCCATAGAGACGAAAAAAATATCCTCGAAACTCTCTTCTTTGATCATGGATTCCAAGAGGGCAATGCTCCAGAAGGACACCATGTCAAGGGACAAAACTCAGTCATAGCTTCCAAGAGAGCTTCACTAGATGGAAGGAACAAATGTTGAGGGTTGCGACAGGGGTAAGGAGATCAGGCTATAACAACCCTATTGAAGAGATCACCATGTCAACTACTGGATATAAGTCATCAGAGGTTGAAGCCATAGGTGACAACGCCACATAATTGACCTGTGGTAAGGGCGATACTTTCTGCATACAAGAACCATTTAGGGAGGCAATCCAGTCGGGGTCAATGAATGAAATTTGATCAATAGTCACAACTCGTCCATCGTGACAGAAAGATATCACATGAAAAAGGGTAGACACAATAGCTTTCATGGCATAGACATAATCTCGCCCAAGGAGTAAAGTGAAATCCAAGGGGTCTTGGACTACCATGATGTCAATAAAGACAGTTTTCCCTCCCAAAGTTACAGGAAACTGGGGAAGGGTCCCTAAAGGTTGATTGGTTCTTCTGTTAAAAGATAACAGATTCTGTGTAACCGGTGCAACTGGAGGATAACCCAAATCTCACCAAGCAATAGAGGACAAAATACTAACAGACGAACCTTCATTTATCAAAGTTTGAGGAACGTCCCGACCACAAACATGTAATGTAATATGGAAAGGAATGTAAGAGGGAATACGAGGTCTAGTTAGCACACCCCAATCAAAATGAATGGCCTCATTACTTGGAGAGGGTCCTACAGGAGAAGGAAGAATACCCCTCGACACGGGAGGTTCTGTATCAACGAGAAAAACATGGGAAATATCGGTTTTACTCTCTAGTGGGAGAGTAGGATCGACCGATGCAAAGATCAGATTGACCACTTGAGTTTCATTCTCCAAGGAGAGAATGGGGTCGACAGATGGAAATGGATCGACCACTTGGGTGACACTCTCTAACGGGAGAGTGGGATCAACCGAGGATGGGATCAGATCGACCGCTTTAGTTTCACTCTCTGAGGGGAGAGTGGGATTGACCGAGGATGGTATCAGATCAACCACTTTTTCAACTGGTTCAACTAAGGACATGACCATATTGACGACATGATCAACTAGATTGATCAGTGAAGGGACCGGAGTGATTATTCCATCAACTATTGGAGGATTGAGAAAAAACTTACGGTAAGCAGCTGGAAGTTGAGGTTGTGGAACAGTCATGTCTTCTAGTAATTTCGAGGCTTCATCCATATGAGGACAAAGGTGAGTGAGATGACTCCCTTTGCATAACATACATGAGAACTTGAATCTACTTTTCTTTTTCCCAACCATATCATGACTGGTTGACGGGGGGTCGTCAGCATGTTGTTCAGAGGATGACGACATGAACTGGAAAGGAGATGTAGACCATGCTTCTATAACCTTGGATAGACTAGGGAAATCCTTAAGAAGATGAGTACCCTTACAAAGCCTACAAGGGTAGTTGGGCTTACGGGTTGTTTGGGTGATCTTGACATCCTCAACACTCCCAGCGTGATCAACAATAACTGGTTTTTTTCCAACATGTCCGACAGTGGTTGGAAGTTTGGATCCTTTCTTATTTTTCTTCTTGTTATTCTTCATTTTCTTCTTCTTTTTATTCATTGAGTTACTAGCTTGAGAGATTTCACTCGATGAAGAAGATGAAATGGAAGAAGAACTTGCAAGTGAAGAAGGCAAAGAAGATCTTATTGGTGAAGACGGTGAAGGATCAACATGAGGTTGATGATCTTGGGGGGAAGTGCTTACAACCGAAGCACTTACTACATTTGGGATTACCTGAGTGGAAAACAACCACATCGACAATCCAATAGTGAGACCTGGAAGGCTCAAAGTAGTGATGTGAAGAGGACCAATGTTTCCATAAGAAGGAAAAACAAAAGGTTCCCCTGAAGCAGGGGCTCCTTCATTGGTCATTCCGGGAAATGACACCATTTAAATAAATATCCAATCTAGAGTCCTCTAGGGAAAACAAACAACACACACTAAAAATCTAGTAAGAAAGCAAGCAAACAAAACCTTCTCACAATGAACGTACTAGTTGGTGATGAAATCCAACGTTGCGGGAACAACGTAAGAAGGGGATGAGATAGAATGGGTGGAAAATTTACTTTGATGACTTAACAAACTTACACCCTGGTGCAAGATCCCACACATAATTGTGGGTATACCCTGCAAGGAGCCTGAGTGAGTTTGGCCAATGTCGATTCTAGGTACCGTGAAGACTTTCCCCTCCACAGTCACCTTGTGCAAAGACCCTAAAAAGATAGGCCACTAAGGTTACTAATCACTATAGTGATGCCTAGGGAAACAGTCGACAGTTCAATCCATGCGCAAGGGCAGGGTATCTAGCCTGAAATCAACTTGAAAGGCTTCCACTCATCATTGTGGGTATACCTCTCAAGCGACCTCCATAATACGTGCAACCTCTACACCAATACCAACAAAGTAGGGTAGGTAACTCTGCCAGTCTCAATGCAACCTTGTGATTGACCCTTGTGTTAGAGGGGCTTCCCAGGACAAAATGTAATAAGTGTATTTAACCACTCCCTAACTCAAGATTCTATGTTTGTTTGCAACTTTTGAAAGTTATCTTTCACACCTATTCCAAAGCCCTATAAATAATCTAATGTAGGTTTACTACCAAAAAGTATAAAAAATGTCTAATCAGTTTTTATAAATGCTTTATTTAATGGTTGTTGTTACTCAATAGAAAAATGGCATGAATAATATGGTGTTTTGACTGAATTGAAAGTTATGCAAAGAGATGAAGATGCAATCTTTTCATTTCAATGAAATCTATGCTACGAGAAGGAGAAAACATTTATCATTCCCATATACACAATGTCCCAAAATATATTAAACTCATCAATATCAAGATTCTCAAGAAATGAGAAAAAGGTATTGTACACCAATGCATGATTCATGGCCCCAATCATGCAATTTTCAATACTTCAAATGCAAGGATGCCCCCAATCTAATATAAAGAAAGAAATTAAATCTTTTTGTTTCAAAAATTTCACTAAAAGCAATAATGAACTTTGTTAAAACAAAGAAACCCAAACAAAAAGTTTTCTTTTAAAATGAACTATTCATAAGAAATTTGATCATTCCCTAACCAATTCTAAAGAAAACACATGCTTTGTAATTGAAAGACACTCAAAGCAAGAGACTAATCCTTCAAAACCAAAAAAAGAAAAGATGGCTAAAAGCAAATCAAAGAATGTCAAGCTGACTGTAAACAGATCAATATAGGCTCCAAAAGTTCAATCCAGCTGATCAAAGCAAAACTGAGCATCAAAAAGACAGGAATACCTAATCCAAAACTTTTAAAAATGAGTTTGCATCTTGGTAGTGGGGTACAGTACGAGAATTAGGGATTCTCGCAGTCTAGATACAGGCAGGGTGCGAGAAGGTCACACTAAACTGAACAGTAGGGTGCGAACATCAATGATTCTTGCAGGCCATAGAGAGGTACAGTGTGAGAAGGTTTGTAATCAAGAAAAATTTGGAAAAATGACAAAAAAATTTAGTGAACTTTCAAATCCAGAGAGTCTGGATGGATTTCCCACAGACTCAAAGACCATAAATCAAGCAATCAAAGAAAGGGAAACTAGACTAACTAGGAAACAATCTGTTCCCTAGTATGGTGGCCAATTTTGTTATCAGACAAATCGGTAGGTGTGGACACTAACAGATCTTCCTAGATCCACTTAGATCTAGAACAAAACACACCAGAACATGATGCTTTCCTTAAGTTTTAAATATTGAATTTACTAAAAGAGGGATAGGTGTTATACCGTTTAAACATCGCTTCCTCTCGCCATCACCATCCTAGCTCCATTCCAACGCTCACATAATGATCAATATGCAAAAGAATGCAACCAACCAAAGTGATAGTAATAGCATAAACTCAATATAAACCTATGTATGTGATCAAGGAATCATACAATAAAACACTACAAGATGTATAGAAAAGAATCATATTACTGTATCATATTAAATGTGAAAGAGAAATTACAACCATGGCCTTGATGTCGTAAGGTCCCTTCCAACTGTCCTTCATTCCCCACACACTTCCATTCTAAGAATTTTGAGAGCACAAATCTGATAATATTCACAATCTATATTGACAAAGGAAAAACTCAAAGACACTCCAACCAAGCTAATAATTCCAAGCCAAATCCAACTTAGCCCTTCTCCATGAAAGCTCCTCTCCTTTTATAAGCTGAAGAGGATAAGGTGAGGAGGTTAGGATGATCCCACTAAATCATGAAAGTGAGTAAGATCCAAACCATTCAGATTCCACCTCACCATGGAAGTTTCTCCTTCTAGAAGATTCGAGAAAATGCTCGTTTTTCCCACGTGTAAGAATTCTCGCACCTTTCCTATAGAGCATACTATGAACTCCTCGTGACCTAGCTATGATGCAGCCTGCGAGAATCAGGCATTCTCGCACCCTAGTTATACTGCAGTCTGTGAACTTCTTTTTTATAGGGTTTTTACAAAGTAAAATGCAACTTCTTTTCTCAGGAAAAGTTCTTCTCCCTTCCTTCTTCAAGAAATTAGGCCACTGACCCTTCCAAAGGCAACAAATAGGTTTACATCATTAACGATCATAAGGATGATGAAAATAATGTGTAACAACCATGCCCTTATATTTCTTGAACGATCAAGCTTGGATAGAAATAAAAATAGATTGTATCATGCCATAATCTGCCCTGGAATAATGGTTATAGTGGATCAACATTAAAATTTAAATGCATAATGGAATCGATACAAATCTGTCAACAATTTAAATAAAGCATTATAATTTTCATATTTATTATATTTCCAAATAACACAATCGTTCCATGCACAAATAGGTACACATAATCAGTTCATAATACAATGGAAACAAAAATTTGTACACAATATAGAATTTCCCTCTTTCTCTATTTCTTGGTTATCAAACGGTCACAAAACATTATCTCCGAGGAGTATGAACCCTACTCCATGCATTGAGTAAAATCCTACTTCAAGAACACACTTTATCACTTAAAGGTTCTAGAAAAAAATAGTTATAACTCTATAGTTTTAGACATAAGTCTAGAGAGAATGCACTTCTCACTTTAAGTTTTAGACAAATGTGGACAAATGTGTCCTCGTCGAGAGAAGCTTCTTCATTGGATCCCGCCATTTTTTTTTTGGTTTTAAAACCTCTACAAACCTATGGAGGCAAACAAAAATATCTACCACTCCTTGAATGTGACTTCACACCTAGTACTGGACAGTCCGTATTTAACTCAGAAATCAGTACATAACTTAAGGAAATGTTCTCAAGGATCATTAATCAAACTAAATATGATTTACTGAGTATTATCAGACCTAAAAAGAAAAACGACAATATACTAGTCAAGATTATATATACCAGAGTTCCAAAAGGGAGTTTTCGATCTACTCATCTTAAGGCAAGTCGTTGAGACAGAGAAGGAAATGAAAAGAATTTGTATATAAAAAAAACTTTGAACTACAATGATTTCCTTGATCAAAGTTTAATTCTATACTTATTCAATAAATTTGTTACCTAAAATCCTTCTCCGATTCAAACGTTTAGAGGACATACCGATCTAGGTCTAACAATTATATCAATAAAGGATCATATTCCGTTAACAACAAATCCTAGAAAAAACTTATGTTCTTTGTAGGTTCCTAAGACAATGCTTCTATTCATAGAATTAATCCATCTCACACAGAAATACAAGTAGTCTCACATAGAAATACAAGTAGTGCATTAACATACACAATCCAGTGCAACGATAGTATATAGGTAAAAAAAATGAATGCTTGATTAGAGGCAGGTTATTGAGAAGAATTAATTTCATGGTGAAAGAGGATAAAGATACGAACTCTAAATTTATAGAGATTTTAATTTATAACTATAACTATCAATTCTTACAAATTCGAGCAACTAGAGAACTTAAAACAAATATTCGAAGATCCATACAGATTCGAAGTACAATAGAACATATAGAATATTCAAAGAACAATAAAATGACCAAAATATTAAAATATTATAACCAGAAGAATGTTGTTTATTGAGGTTCTTCAATTCACAAACTTGTGCAACGTCCTTCTCCTTCTTCTACTAATAAATTGACTTCACTGATACCTCCCATCCAACGCTATAGGTACTCTTCTTCCCCCTTAGTCCCCCGAGCTGCAAATGGGTCACACACAACAATTCATATTGTAGCTCAAGCTTTCCGTCGCAAGCAGAGGCTTCCACCTCCTAAACAAACATGTATCCCAACTCACACAAGAAAACTAGTCACAATAAAATTTGACAACATTTCAGTCATCCAACAATAGGGTCCCCTCCTCATTCCTCTCTCTTCTTTTTATAATAATTTTCACCTTGACACTTTTCATTTAATGCATAATTAGATAATATTTAATAATTAATTAAGAGATTATTCACCCCCAACACATATCACTCTTCCCTCAAGTTGCACATGTTTTATCTCTTTTTATTTGAATAAATTTTGAATTTTTCCTCACCTCCAAAATTAGTTGCTATATTTTCTCCTAGTTGTCCCTTAATTTCCCAATTTCTCCTTTATTGTGTTTCCTAACTAATTTACAGTTGAAGTTTGATTAAGACTCTTCTCTTAGTTAGGATTTAGAGTCTATTTTGACTTAGGATTCTAACTCTAAGTTAATACCACATTTCCTCATGAAATAATTTCTTTTAATTAAAAATATTTTTATTAAATTCATGTAGACATTGTACATATGTCTTAAATTTATTCTCCCTTTTCTAGATTTTATTTAGTCTATTTTCCCTTAGGTCCATTATTATAATTTAATTAGGCATGAACATTTAGAATTAGGTTTTAATTATGTTCATGTTCATAATTTAATATATAATTATTTTCTCTTTTCTAACAAATATAAGTATTCAATTTATCCTTTAAAGTATTCTAAGTTTTTATTAAATTTTGTTGACGTTTCATTTCCTTTATTTGCATTTTAGATTAACCTATGACGTGCCCTTCAGGACATACTGACATGATCCAACAATGTCACTCGCCAATTGAATTAGTTTGGAAGTTGTCTGATGCTTGAAGTCAATACTCCACTTGTTGACCTTGTGTGAGACTAAGGGATTAATAAGGAATAATGAATCCCCCTTATTGTGTGTCCCTCAAAAATCATCATGAGAAACTATATAATTATGCCATCATGGCATCATGAACCTCTCAGGAACACGGTAGTCATTAACCTTCAGTTTAGGTCACGACCGAACTACTAGTAGGCTTTGACAGGGACGTTGCCACACCTATCCCTAATCTATATGATATATGTATATGACCCCTTTACTCCATATGTGATTCGGATTAGCAAGTGTCGCCATGCATGCATCCACTTACAAAATAATATTAATAACTCATATACATGAAATCCATAACTGAAATCATCATCATAACACATGTGTAATAAAATCAAGTTCTCATAATCAAAGTCAATAGTCCACTCCTTAACTCAATCTAGAGTCTAAGGAATTTTTTCGATGCCATCAACATCCTCTTCGTATCATGTTTCTTGCACACTCAAGAAGCCTCATCATAATACATGTCAATTCTATACACCAATATTGATAACTTAAAAAATTCAATACTCAAATATAGCATAAATTTTAACTCATAAAACAAATCAGATAATCATAAAGTACCATGTTTAGCCAGATCAATTGCATGCAAGTTTCCTCAAAGAATAATCAATGTTATGAAAATGTGGTCAGTGAAATATGAATGTTACATACACCCCCTCTTGTTTTAAACTTCATCCCAAAGTTTGTACAATCTAATAATGAAAACAATAAATATAGCTTCTACTAATCTATATATCAAACTTTCAAAATAAATAAGGAAATTGTTGACACATGTCATGTGCGTCCCCCCAAGTGGTAGAATGTGGACTATAATTGTCCCACTGAACCTTCACCTGATTGACCAATCGACATAGTAGTTGTCATCATGTGATAATCCAGTATGTGGATTGGCTCCGCTCTGAAAGAACCCACTTTCGATACCTCCAATGAACTCAAATCAATAACATGTGATGGATATGAAATATAATTACATAAAACTGAAACATGAAACACATATTTCATATGTCTCATAGAATCAGGTAAGACTAGTCAATAAACCATAGGTCCTTTATTTTCTACAATTTCGAAAGATCCCACAAACATTGGAGAGAGTTTACCACCCTTTCCAAAATTAATTGAACTCTTATGCGACTTCACTCGCAAGAACACTTTATCACCAACCTCATAACTACGGTTTGTACAATGCACATCTGCATAACTCTTTTTTCGGTCTTGTGCTTCCTTAATCCTTTTCTTTATGGTTATCATCTGATCTTCCATTTCCTCAATCATTTTTAGTCCCACCACGAACTTATCTTCTATTTGATCCCAACTCAAAGGTGTCTGACATGGTCGTCCGTAGAGAAACTAAAAAGGTGCATGTTATAGAAAAATTTTCCTCAGCCCATGCAACTTTATTGGATGGCATTTCCATTTCCCTGTGCATACTTGAAGTCCCATTTTTGTACCTTGCAGAGCCAAAAAATCACATTTTTCCACATATACACGCCCTAACATTTAGACATCATGCGTATATGCAAGTTGCGCCACTACAGATCGCGTACATCGAGTTTGGTGCTCAAAGTTAAAAATTGTGTCAGGTTTCCATGTCACGTCATGAGATCCATGATCCTTGACCTTCCATATACTGGAAACATTATGACTCAATCGTTCAGTTCCACTTGAAGGCTATAAATTGAGCCATATCCAAGCTGTGGAGGGGGAGAATTCAACTTTTGAGAGAAAATACACTCTGGAGAAATTTCACTTCACATTGAGTCTACATCCCTTTATCCTTGAAACTCTCAACACATTGTTCAACCCCCAAGATCTTCCTTATTTGATGGAGAACCTCATTGTCTCCTTTAGATGATATTTCCTTTGGTCGAGGATTCAAGTGGTGGAGGCCCAACTGGAAGGGACTTAGTTTCTCGGTTTCGAGTTGTATCGTCACATAATTTTGTCACCTATCTACTTATGTTGATTATTTTAGTAGAAATACTCTCCTACCATCATGATCAACATCTCTCGAATTCCTACAAAAATTGAAAATATATATATCGGTGTGGATTGTTTGCCTAAATAAATCCAGATCTACATAGATATATTCAAATAATTTCATGATGTATTCGCTTGGTCGTATGAAGAGATTCCAAGGATCGACCCTAGTATTGTCGAACATGAGATCAAGACTTACATGGATGATAGACCTATTTGACAACATCTTAGAGATGTAAATCCTAGGAAGGACCTTGCTATTAAGGAAGAGGTAGAGAAACTACTTAATGTTGGTTTCATCTACCTGGTTCCTTTGATCGAATGGGTGTCCAACCCTATTCCCATGAATAAGAAACAAGGAATTTTCCATCTATGTATGGATTTTCGAGACCTCAACAAGGCTTGTCATAAATACAACTTCCCGACACCTTATTGACCATATTCTCGATGAGTCTTCGAGAAGAGAGGTTTGTTCTTTTATGGATGTATTTTCATGATATACTCAAATTCTTATCAAACCCTAGGATCAACACAAGACAATGTTTATTTGTCCTTGGGGTACTTTTGCATACCGAAAAATTTCTTTTGGCCTTAAAAACCCCGGAGCAACCTTCCAACATGCCATGACCTTTTCTTTTCATGATATCAAACATATTGTTGAATCTTACCTCGATGATATCGTTGCTCACTCTCTCAAGAGAGTAGATCATTCCACTCACCTTTGACTAGTATTTGAGAGATGTTGTTATTATAACACTTGTTTGAACCCTAACAAGTGTATCTTATGCATTAAGTCTGGTCATCTCTTAGGATTCTTAGTCTCTGAGAATGGAATCATGGTGGATCCTATGAATGTTGAGGCAATACTTTGATTATCTTCCCCGCCCAACATTTGACAACTTCACAGTTTACAGGGGAAGGCTAACTTCTTGTGTCGGTTCATAGTGAGCTATGCCAATTTAACTAAGGGTTTCATGCATATTTTGAAGAAGGATACTCTATTTATATGGGATGAGTGAGCCCAGGAATATTTCAATGATCTTAAGAAATCCCATGAATCTTTATTGAACTTTAGTAACTGTTATTATATGTAAGTTATACCAATGGTAAAAGTTCTTCCCGTTGATTTTGTTGATCCATTACATACATTTGAAGCATATATTCTAGAATTTGATTCGTTCTTTCCATTTTTCCATTGGTTTCATGGTGATATGTTGTACTAACATTTGATTGTGTGCCCAAATCCTCTTGGAAACTATTCCAAAAACGTCCATTGAATATTGATCATCGAACACATATTATCTTCCTCGGTACACCATGTAATATTACAATTTCATTAGCAAATATTATAGTTATGTCTGGTTCTTGATATGTCATATGAGATGGAATAAAATGCGCACTCTTCATCAAAGTGTCGACAACTAAAAATATAGAATCATGTCTCCTTACCATTAGTGTAAATCCAACAATAAAATCCATTGATATAACTTCCCATTTTGATTCAGAAACCACATGTGGTTGTTGTAGCACCCATCCACAAGATGTTAAGAAAATAATCATTTATTCAAACACATACACAATAACAACTTCGTTTTAGCATTATTCCATTTTCATTTACACAATTATTCTACATTTGCTCAATGATAAATCTAATAACATG
>JZKD02S2386363.1:1018770-1040492 GCA_000966675.3 Picea glauca
ATGACGCATCATCATCAAGGTTAAGTGGTTCATCATCATAACAGTCCAGATCACTTGCGAGCAAGTGTCCTCAAAGAATAAGTTTTGTCAGTGCACCAGAGCGGGATGTTACATAGTCTCACACATAAATGCTAATATGCTAACATACACAATCTAGTACAACGATAGTATACAAGTAAAAAAAAATGAACGCTTGATTAGAGGCAAGTTATTGAGAAGAATTAATTTCATGGAAAAAGAGGATAAGGATACGAACTCTAAATTTATAGAGATTTTGATTAATAACTAGAACAATCAATGATTACAAATTCAAACAACTAGAGAACTTAACCAAAATATTCAAAGATCCATACAGATTTGAAGTACAATAGAACATCTAGAATATTCAAAGAACAATTAAATGATAACCAGAAGAATGATGTTTGTTGATGTTCTTCAATTCATAAACTTGTGCAACGTACTTCCTTATCCCCCCTTAACCCCCTGAGATGCAAAGGGGTCACACACGGAAATTCATATTGTAGCTCAAGCTTACCCTGGCAAGGAGAGGCTTCCACCTCCTACACAAACATGTATCCCAACTCACACAAGAAAACTAGTCACAATAAAATTTGATAGCGTTTTAGTCATCCAACAATAGGGTCCCCCCTCCTTCCTCTCCCTTCTTTTCATAAAAAATTTCACCTTGACACTTGTCATTTCATGCATAATTAGACAATATTTAATAATTAATTAATATATTATTCACCCCCAACACATTTCACTCTTCCCTCAAGTTGCACATGTTTTATCTCTTTTTAATTGAATAAATTTTGAATTTTTCCTCACCTCCACAATTAGTTCCTAGATTTTTTCGTAGTTGTCCCTTAATTCCCCAATTTATCATTTATTGTTTCTCCTAACTAAATTATAGTTGGAGTTTGATTATGACTCTTCTCTTAGTTAGGATTTAGAGTCTAGTTTGACTTAGGATTCTAACTCTAAGTCAACACCGCAATTTCTCATGAAATAATTTATTTAAGTTAAATCTTTTTTTATTAAATTCATGCACACATTGTGCAAATGTCTTAAATTTATTCTCCCTTTTCTAGATTTTATTTAGTCTAATTTCCCTTAGGCCCATTATTATATTTTAATTAGGCATGAGGATCTAGAATTAGGTTTTAATTATGTACTTATTCATAATTTAATATATAATTATATTCTCTTTTCTAACAAATCTAAGTATTCAGTTTATCCTCTAAAGTCTTCTAAACTTTTATTGAATTTTCTTGACGTTTCATTGTCTTTATTTGCATTTTAGATTAACCTACGACGTTCCCTTGAAGACGCACTGACATGATCCAAGGGTGTCACTCACCAATTGAGTTATTTTGGAATTTTTCTAACGCTTGGAGTCAATACTCCACTTGTCGACCTTGTGTGAGACTAATGGCTAGTATGTAGAAAATATCCCTAATTTGGGTCTAGTGACAAGGAAAACCCTTGACACCTTAAAATATAGAACATATTCTATTCTACCCAAACCAAACAAATCCTCATGATAATTAAGGGAAGAGAAAGAAGATAGAAATTTGTACCTTAAGTCCTTATGATTATTGTCAATTCCTTCCCATTGTTTGTTCTGAGATTGTAGGCCTCCTGTCAAAGCTGGCTAGAAATAATGTTATAGAACAAACTATGACAACATATGCTTAATTATCAATATTATATAAAGGGTTAATTATTCATGAGAACATTCATAAATACAAACACATTGACATAAAGATTTGGAACAAGAAATTTTCTCTTTTATTAATAACAAAATTGGAAGTTACAACCTGGATTTTGCTAGCATCGCTCCACAAACCTCAATTGAGTTCCTCTACTTTGTCTCCAAGTGCACTATTCCCAATAATATCCTCACCACTAACATGTCAATATAAGTGGGAAATGATGGATGGTATAAAGAGGATGGATGGAAGGGAATACTAAAGATGAAACTTCGAACATAATGCAAGAAGGCTTGGAATACACGGGGGGGAATTTGGCAGAGTTCTCTTGCCTCTTGTTTTATATATCCAAATGACCCCCCTAGGGCCATTTTTGTATGAGAAAATGGTGGTTAATTCATTTTCGAAAGGGATACAAAAGGTAAAATGGTTGCAAAACCTAAGATATCTTGTAAACTCCACTGGAAGGTGCAGATTTTATATTTGTTTGCAAATTTTTAGAGTACATGCGTTCTTTTAGTAGTCTAGCTAGCGTATGTATGCGGGATGTCAGGTATGAAGCTAGCATATGTATATGATCTACATATGCATCAGGGTGCATATGTCATACAAAGAGTTTTTTTTTAATAATAACTCCATCAAAATGGGTTGGCAGATGTTTGAATGAGTAGGCCAACATCAAGGATGCATACAAGTGGCATTTTGAGTTATAACAAATGCCCCCTAATATGTGAGGTCAAAAGAGAAATCGATGGCCAAAATACAATACAACATCTTTAATAAAGTGTGAAAGCACTGGATTTGAGTAAACCCAAGAGAGTATCTGTGAGCACATCATTTGCAATAAGATAATAACAATCACCAAGGCGGGCATTCCCATGCTTGGGATAAACTAAGAATGGCTTCCAATCAAGTACACTGCAGATCCATGTCATATATATAGTAATCAGGGCTACATGACCAATGTGTATGCCAATATAAAGTGTATCCGTGAATAATACACATTGAATCTACATCTCAAAATCATCGAAAGATATACAATGTCATAGGAATATTTAGGAGGCATTAATGCCTATGGATGGATATGATAGCTTCATAACTCGAGAAATATCTTCAAGATATTAAAAAATCATGTAGGATTATAATAGGAGTATATAAATCACTACTCTGAGTTCTTCGACATGCCATTGTGGACATACTGGAGGACCTTGATCTTCAAACACATAACTTCATTGATTCTAAATGTGTTCTTGACAATACTCTCGAGATGGACGACTCATAAAGATCAAGAGACTTATCATGGAATGTTCGACTCAAGTTGCAAGACTTCCCCTTAGACAAGAGCATCATAGATGAAAATAACAAGGCATCAGGTTATTGACATATGTTTGTGGCACAAGAGGCACCACAAACTCTCCATGTGTTTGGAAGAGTAACAAAAAGGAGGAGGACACAACTCTATGTAATGAGAACAAATTCCTAAGGCCATACTAGATCCAAATTCTTGCAGAACTAGCAGAAGGATGTGCTCTGTCCAAGGGTGACTACATTGTTACCAACAAACTAGAATGTTTCTATGTCCCCTCTTTTTGGAATATTTTATTTTTATTGTCCTTTTCACATATTTAACGATCTTGAAAAAGAATAAAATAATTCTACATTACAAAGGAGAAACAAGTTTCATGGGAAAGAAAACCGGTTCCAAGTGCATGGAACATACCGATGCTTGGTCCAAGGAGACATGTGCAGGATAAGAACACTCAGGAAAATTCCTCCATGGTTCAAGTTGTCAGATTGCAAGGGGAAAAATGCTACAAGGATTGCACCTAAGGAATGCTCTAAAGGTTCAGTAATAGAAACATGAAGACGAAATTAGGCTAAAGATGCAAGGATGAGACATGTGAAGTGATTACAGAATGACACAACAAGACTACTTCCATGAAAAGTTTTACGATCCCAATGAAGGTAAGCTCAGCGATTTTTCATTTTTAGAGATTCTGACAAACACTAAAATAAGACTCTAGAGTGATCCTTTTTGTAAAGTTAGTCTCCAGGCCCCGAAAAAGAATAAAATCATACCGCGAAGAACTCTTCTGGTAACTAAGGCTATAGTATTCATTTTTCATACTTAGTCTAGACGGCTCGAAAAATGGTTAAAATTATATGGAAAGGACGTCTCTTCAAAACCATTTTAACGAGTGTGACAGAGACAAGATCACTCGGCTATGTTTTCAATTTTAAGTAGTCTGGAAAGAGCTTAACTATGGACTCACTCGTTCTTTTTCATAATTTAGTCCCTTGATCCTGAAAAATAATAAAATCATAACTTAGGAGAACTCTCCCAGAGAGACATGTCTCCCAAGGCGTACCTTTTTCCCGGGTAATATATTGGCCAGAAAAAGGGTTAAACTTATGACAAGTAGATGTTCCTTCGGAACCAATTAACGAGTGTGAAAGAAACAAGGTCACTCGACTATATTTTCTTGTTTAGGGACTCTGAAAAGGGATTAAAGAAGACTCCAAGGGATTTCCTTTTTCATAAATAAAATTCAAGGCCCAAAAAAGTGATAAACCAAAACCAAGGAGAATGGCCCTTTTTCGCAAATTTAGTCCTCCGGGCCCAAAAAGGGTTAAAACTACACTTGAGAATACTCTCCTAGCGAACTGTAGCTCCTAAGGCATACCTTTTTCATAAAATTTTCCATACAAACCAAAAAGGGGTAAGCTATTGTTGGAAATATGTGCCTTCGAATTTCACTTTGACGAGCATTAAGGGCAACAATATCGCTTGAAAAAAATTCAATTTTAGGGAGTCTGAAAAGAGCTTAAAGGAGACTCCAAGGGGGATCCTTTTCATAAATAACCTAAACGGGACAAAAAGGATAAATAATCTCTCGCTACATGTAACTTTCATAGTTTAAGTGAGCTTCAAAGAAGACAAACCATTCTCTAGGTGAGTCTCATTTGAAAGGCCAAGAATGATGACTAGGAAGAAGACTAAGGCTTCATTGCAAAGTCATGGCGGGACTAAAAGGACTCTCGTGCCTATGAAGTACTTATGCATGGGCACAAAATGGAAAACAAGGCTCTAACTAGGATTCCCATGGAAGGAAGGATCTACCACATAAAGTAAAACACACTTATTATCAAGGTAGGTTAGTGTCACTATTCAGTGGGGTCGATCCTGAGGCCAAATGAACTAGGAAACGGATAATGCAAAAATGAAAATAGGGAAAAACAATAACCTATATGCCAAATTTGAGGTCAATACCTATCAAAATGAATCGATATGATGAACAAATGTTAAAGAAAAATGTCTCCAAGATCCTGCATATAATGTCAATAACACTCATCCAAAAGTTAATAAATCCAATATAGATAGAAACTTTGGAAAATAAGAGGTGCTAATGAATTAAAAACTTGAAAAAAATAAACCTGGACTGTACAATATAGTACAAGGAACCACACAAACTTGTGAATCATGCATGGTACTATTTCAGGTAGAGCCCACTGCTAGGCTCTGACCAAGACTCTCTTCGATAGTCAACTTGAAAAGTCTCCCAAAAGGGAAGTAAACACAAACCACAATGGAAGTCTTCCCATGGTATACAGTCTGTATTCATGGCTTCAAAGATAGCCTCATTCGAAGGAAATTGAATATCTTATAAATCATGTGAATGAGGAGGGTCAATAGTCCTAAAGGGAGAAGTGAATTGATCGTATTCCATATGATGATGGAGGTTATGGCGAGGACTAGCAGATTCTATTAGAGAAGAATCACAAGCACAAGGGGTTGAGGATTTACAAAAAATGAGCTCATACTTGAAAGGAAACTCAAGATCACTCAGACCAAGAGGGAGAAGCAAGGGCTCCCATGCCCCCATTGGATAAAAGAACTAATCAATTGTTGAGACCATGTCTCGAGAAGGAAAACATGATTGCACAGGTTCCTTCTTAGAATTAATTAAACATCGAGGATAATATGCCACATAATTTATCCGAGGCAGGGTAGAGTCTACACGAACACTAGGAACATATAAATGGGTAGCCTAAACTAATGCCAAATTAGGATGGTGATTATCAGATGCTAGTTGGTCGATAGTGACAATGCTTCGATTGTGAGGGAAATGCATCACCCGAAAGAGCGTAGACACCACAACATTCATAAGATATACATAATCATGCCCAAGAAGAATATTTAAATATAACAGGCCTTGCACCACTAAAACATTGACAAGGAAAATCTTCTGACCCAATGATATAAGAAATTGAGGAAGAATCCCCAAATGTTCACTAGGACGTCTATCAAAATACAACAACTCATACAAATCATGCACAAGCTCGGGATAACCCAAATCTTACCAATATGAGGAGGATAAAATACCTACGGAGGCTCCTTCATCCACAATACATCGTTAAATGTTTTTTGAATTCACTTCAACCCTTATTTTAAAGGGTGCATAAGAAGGAAGGTGAGGCTCAACAAGGTTATTCCAATCAAAGGAAACCATCTTAGGAATTGGATGGGGTGTGCTCAAAGTGAGAGGAATTCTCCCTTGTTCTAAAAGTACTAAAATGGAAATGATAAAAACATAGTCAGTAGACACATCACTCCCCATGAGAAGTGTCGGATCAGCCAAATATTGCATCGGTGTGACCACATTGGTAGACTAGAGAATATTTAAGAAAAGAGTGGGATCGATCGATGATTTCATCAACATGACCACTTCCTCAACCATTGGTTGAATAGGATGTGAGAAAACATGGTCTGAAGGTGCATCAGCCCCCAAAATAGGAGTGCGATCAACCAAAGATTGCATCAACATGACTACTTCCTCAACCAATAACTGAATAGGTTACGGGACAACATGGTCTGAAGGTGCATTACCCCCAAAAGAGGAGTGGGATCGATCGAAGATTGCATTGGCCCAAACACTTCATCAACTGAAGGATGAATATATTGTGGGGAAACTAAACAAGACTCATAATCATAAGAGCTTGCAGACATCGACAATAATATTTGTGACTATGCAATTCTAGGGCACAAATGAGTAAGGTGATCTCCCTTGAAAATCTTCCAAGGAAACTTAGGCTTACATCCTATTCGTCTAGGTTTCTCAATAGAATCAATGCCCCCAGCATGACTGGCAATGGTTGGTTTCTTGTCCTCAACATGACTCACAAATTTTGTTAACAACTCTTCAACATGAATAACATAGGTTGGTTGTTGAATTCTAGTATGACTCGCAGGGACTAGGTTTGTACCCCCAGCATGACTAGCATCGGTTGGTTGCACATATCCAACATGATTTTTAGAGGTTGGTGATTGGTTGATACTATGACTCATAGAGGCTACAGACCTATCACCTATATGAATAGCAGTGACTGGAATGTTTCCCCCAACATGACTTGTAGAGGTTGGGTGCTTGCCCCCAGCATGACTTGCATATGTTGGGTGCTTTTCCACAGCATGATTTGCAGAGGCTGGGTGTTGGCATTCAACATTGTTAAATTTGGCAGCATCGATAGTCGTTCTCCAATGAGAGGCCATATGGGCCACCTTGAGGCTATCCAGGGAGATTTGGAGAATCAACCAGTCTTGTGAGGTATTGACAAAATCCAGGGGGAATGGACAACCTCTGTGAGTCGAACCAAAAGTATGGATGAACGAGATGCTATGTAATTCTAATGCAAAATTTAGGGGGAACGTACAACCTCTTTGAGCATAGACAATCTAGTGCAAAAGTCAGGGGAAACGTACAACCTCTGTGAGCATAGACAAACTAGTGAAAAATTTAGGGGGAACATACAACCTCTGTGAGCCTAGTCAAACCTTGTGAGCCATGAGAAAAAGTCAAGGTATCTAGGAAAAGTTAGGTTGAATATAAAATTCCTATGAGCTAGAAACAAACGATATTCCTAATATTGCAAATTATGTAATTGTATTGATCTAGTGCGTTGGCACATATAAACATTATCCACCATGAAGAGAATTTTGAATTGCCTTGTCAAGAGTTGTAACTAAAGTCTTGAATCTAGTTCTATGTTATAACTAAAGTGTAATGTTGAGTTGTAACTAAAGTCTTGAGTCTAGTTCTATTTTAGTAATGTTGAGTTGCAACTAAAGTCTTGAGTCTAGTTCTATTTTAGAACTAAAGTGTAATGTTGAGTTGCAACTAAAGTCCTGAGTCTAGAACTAAAGTGTAATGTTGAGTTGCAACTAAATTCTTGAGTCTCGTTCTATCTTAGAACTAAAGTGTAATCTTGAGTTGCATGTCAGACTCAAGTATTAAGTCTAGTTCTAAGTTCGAACTAAAGTCTTAAGTCTAGTTCTAAGTTCGAACTAAAGCATGTCAGACTCAAGTCTAGTTCTAAGTTTGAACTAAAGTGTAATGTTGAGTTGTAACCAATCTCAAGTCTAGTTCTAAAGTTCAAACTAAAGTGTAATGTTGAGTTGTAACCAATATCAAGTCTAGTTCTAAGTTCGAACTAAAGTATGAAGCTGAGTTATGACTAATGCATGCAATCAAGTTACTATTTCAAGCTTCTCCTCTTCCCTCTTCAGCCTATATAAGAAGAGGTCGAACCCTCTCCTCAACACAGTTTTTCAATACAGTTTTGCAACACAATTTTGAAATAGAGTTTTCATATGCAGGTTGAGGGTGAAGTAATAGAGGAGCACATCAATGATAAAGAGGCAACATATCAAAGGTGTATTTCAGCAAGGTCTTGTAAGTTTTTGTTAGTTCAGAGTTATCTTGGCAAGCTCTTTGAGAGAAGTACATTCATGGTGGATATTTGTAAGAGATCTTACATTATTAATGAAATAAATGAATATTGTTTGCTGGGGTTTTTCTCCCTGCACAGGGTTTCCCCGGGGTATATGTGTTGTTGATATGCATGTTTAATTATCTACAAAATTATTGTTATTTGATTATTATTTGAAATTGTTGAAGTGTATTAAGCTGGAATCAAAGCATTGAAGAAAATAAATGAATTAATCTGCATAAGAAATCAAGCTCATAATTTAACATGGTATCCAATTTTAGGGTGTGTTAAATGTGTTGAAGTGCAGTAGCAGGTACACACAGACCCAAGAAAGCTCGATTAAGTTTCCAATATGAGGACCATGACATCCTCCATTTCAGTCAGGGTTGAAGATACGCTCGAAGGAGCTACCAACTTTAATGTTTGGAAGCTCCGTATAACAAATCTCTTGCAAGAGCGTGATCTTGAGCAGTATGTGGCCACAGTGGTTGAGGAACCAACGAGTAATGTAGGAAGAATGACTTTCAAGAAGAGTCAAGAAAAGGCCAAGCGAATCATCTTTGACTCGGTCAAAGATAGTATAATGCCTGCAATGACTTCATTGATGACTATCAAGGACTGTATGGAAACCTTGGTGAATCTATATGAGAAACAGGCTCCAAGTCAAAAGAGGACAGTTAAGCACAATCTTAAGTATTTTAATATGGAGAAAGGTGAATCAGTGGCATCTTTCTGTTCTAGGATAGCTTAGACCAGAGATCATCTTTTGGTCACAGGGGTGACAATGAATGATGACGATTTAGTGCAGGCCATTTTTTATGGTCTTCCTTATTCATGGGAGACCTTCTTATCCAGTGTAAGTGGGAGAGAGATTCAGCCCATGTTTGAGAGGTTATGGCATGATTTCCTCCAGGAGGAGAGTTGCACAACTACTAGGAGCGAGCCAACGAAGCAAGAGAACTCAATTTTAGCATCAAGATTCAAGGGAAAGAAGAAAGGCACTTTCTATAAAGTCTCTCAATGGAAGCCAAACATCAAAGGTACATTCAAAGGAAAGAATCTTGATACATATAAGATTAAATGCTTTAGTTGTAAACAAGACTATTTTTGAGGCAGCTAAAGCAATGATGTTTGACCAGGATCTACCAAATTCTTTATGGGAAAAAGTTACCTCCACTATCGTGTAAATTCATAATAGGTTTCCACATGTTATTTTGAAGGACAAGACTCCTAAAGAAGTCTTCTCAGGGATCAAACCTAAAGTAGGGAATCTAAGGATATTTGGATGTCTTGTGTATATTCGTGTCCCTAAGGAAAAGAGGACAAAGATGGAACCCTCAGGAAAGAAAGGGGTTTTTGTGGGGTACAATGAGAACTCAAAAGCTTAAAGGATTTATGTAGCAGGTTAGAGGAAAATAGACGTAAGAAGATATGTGACTTTCCATGAGGAAGCCACATTTAATAAATATAGAGAGCTTTAGCAGGATTCAGAAGCAGTTCAGCCAACTTCACCCTCTTCTGAAAATGAAGATTCGGATGATCAGAGGGAGGAACCTAGTGAAGGGCCCAATAATGAGCCCCTAGAACCCACTGAAGTGCTATAAAGAACTCTTGAAGAATCTCCAGCCAAAAGGAAGCCAGGGTGGCTTAAATAAATAGTGCAGGAAGTGGAAAGGATAGCTGCTCCGAAAGGAACTTTCAGGGAAAGGAAGAGGCCTCATAGGTTTGGAGGCTATGTTTCACTGATGAGAAGCAGTAGTGATGCCAAGCCTTCTTCATTTGAAGAATCAGATAAATTACAAGTATGGAAGGATGTCATGCTTGAAGAATACATATCTATTATAAAGAAAAAAAATTGGATATTATGCCAAGGCCAAAAGACAAATTAGTGGTTTCTTCCAAATGGATCTATAAGATCAAACATGCAGTTGATGGAAGTGTGGAAAAGTTTAAAAGAAAGATTTGTAGCCACAGGCTTCACTAAAAAAGAAGGAATCGACTACGAAGATAATTTTTCTCCTGTAGCTAGGTATACCTCTATTCAAGCTATTATTTCTTTAGATTTTGTACTTGGTTGGAAACTACATTAGATGGATGTAAAAACAACATTCTTGAATGGAAATATTGAACATGAGGTCTTTGTGGAACAACTAGATGGTTTTATACTACATAAAAAAGGCATTCATGTATGCAAGCTAAGGAAGGCCTTGTATGGTCTTAAGAAGGCTCCCAGATTTTGGTATGATAGGATTGATGGCTTTCTTAAAATCTCGGGCTTTCAGAAAAGTGATGTTAATGCAAATCTATACTTCAAGGTAAGAGGTAACCAACCTATTATACTAATCTTGTATGTTGATGATCTCTTTCTAACAGAAAATGAAGGGCTAATAGCCTGGTGTAAGAGGGATCTAACCTCAAAATTCGAGATGAAATACTTAGGCTTGATGCATTACTTCCTAGGATTGGAAGTGTGGCAAAGACAGGGCGAGATATTTATGACACAGGAAAATACATAGTGGATGTACTAAAGAGGCTTGGTATTATGGATTACAAATCCATGTCTACTCCGATGGTTACCAACCTAAATAAGTTGCATGATTCTAATACAGGTTCATATTTGGTGGATCCCACCATGTATAGGCAGTTGATTGGATCATTGATGTACATGATCTATACTAGGCCAGATATATGTTGTGTAGTGATTGCAATGAGTCAGTTCATGACTGAATCGAGATAGAGACACTAGGTGGCAGAAAAGCACATATTGAAATATCTCATAGGGACCATTACTTATGGTCTGAGATATACATTCAGTGGTGGTTTATTTTTGCATGGTTATGCAGATGTTGACTGGGCAGGAAGCCCAGTGGATCGGAAGAGTACTTTTGGATACTGCTTTAGTTTAGGATCCGTTATGATCTCTTGGTCAAGCCAAAAGCAAGTATCCATTGCATAGATTAAATCAGAGGTTGAGTACATTATAGAAAGTGATGCTAGAAAGGAAGCAGTATGGCTCAGAAACTTGGTTTTTGGGTTGTTTGGTGACAAGATCGAGACGACGGTGGTTCACTGTGATAATCAAAGTTGCATAGAACTAATAGAGAACTAATTATTTCATGATAGGTCAAAACATATTGACATGAGGTACCAATACATCTGAGACTTGGTCCAGAGAAACACTGTAAAGTTACAATACATAGACATGAGCGAGCAGGTAGTTGATATCCTGACCAAGCCTCTGACCTCAAGACAGTTTCTGCAGATGAGAGGAAAGCTTGGTGTGGTTGAGAATGAATCCCTTGATGAGAGGGAGTGTCAAATTTGGAAGAATCGATAATCATTCTCCAATGAGAGGCCATATGGGCCACCCTGAGGCTAGCCAAGGAGATTTGGAGAATCAACCAGTCTTGTGAGGTATTGAAAAAAGCCAGGGGGAACGGACAACTACTGTGAGTCAAAGAAACATTTAGGATGAATGAGATGCTATGTGAGTCTAATGAAAAAGTCAAGGGGAACATACAACCTCTGTGAGCATAGACAGTCTAGTGAAAAATACAGGGGGAATGTACAACCTCTATGAGCATAGACAGACTAGTGCAAAAGTTAGGGGGAACATACAACCTCTGTGAGCCTAGTCAAACCTTGTGAGAAATGAGAAAAAGTCAAGGTATCTAGAAAAATTTAGGTTGAATATAAAATTCCTATGAGCTAGAAACAAACGATATTCCTAATATTGCAAATGATGTAATTGTATTGATCTAGTTCATTGGCACGTGTAAACATTATCCACCATGAAGAGAATTTCGAATTTCCTTGTCAAGAGTTGTAACTAAATTATTGAGTCTAGTTCTATGTTAGAACTAAAGTGTAATGTTGAGTTGTAACTAAAGTCTTGAGTCTAGTTCTATTTTAGTAATGTTGATTTGCAACTAAAGTCTTGAGTCTAGAACTAAAGTGTAATGTTGAGTTGCAACTAAAGTCTTGAGTCTGGAACTAAATTGTAATGTTGAGTTGCAACTAAAGTCTTGAGTCTAGTTCTATCTTAGAACTAAAGTGTAATGTTGAGTTGCAGCTAAAGTCTTAAGTCTAGTTCTAAGTTCGAACTAAAGCATGTCAGTCTCAAGTCTAGTTCTAAGTTCGAACTAAAGTGTAATGTTGAGTTGTAACTGATCTCAAGTCTAGTTCTAAAGTTCAAACTAAAGTGTAATGTTGAGTTGTAACCAATCTCAAATCTAGTTCTAAGTTTGAACTAAAGTATGAAGTTGAGTTATGACTAATGCATGCAATCAGGTTACCATTTCGAGCTTCTCTTCTTCCCCTCTTCAACCTATATAAGAAGAGGTTGAACCCTCTCTGCAACACAATTTTGCAATACAATTTTGCAACACAATTTTGAAACAAAGTTTTCTTATGCAGGTTGAGGGTGAAGTAATAGAGGAACACATCAGTGATAAAGAGGCATCATATCAAAGGTGTATTTCATCAAGGTCTTGTAATTCTTTGTCAGGCCATAGTCATCTTGGCAAGCTCTTTGAGAGAAGTGCATTCATGGTGGATATTTGTAAGAGATCTTACATTATTAATGAAATAAAAGAATATTGTTTGTTGGGGGTTTTCTCCCTATACAGGGTTTCCCCATGGTATATGTGTTGTTGATATGCAAGTTTACTTAACTACATAATTATTTCTATTCGATTATGATTTGAAATTGTTGAAGTGTATTAAGCTGGAATCAAAGTATTGAAGAAAATAAATGAATTAATACACATAAGAAATCAAGATCATAATTTAACAAACATGACTTTCATAGGTTGGTAACCTCTCTCCAACATGACTCATAGAGGTTGGTGATTTCATCTTCCTATTCTTTCTCTTTCTATTTCGTTGAGACTTACATTTACTGGTAACTATACTTTCACCAAAGAAGGAAGAAAGAGGAGGAGAAGACTTTGTTGATGAAGGAAAATAAACATGATTCCCATGAAATAAGGTGCTTAAATGAGAAGTGTCAAGAGAATTAGGGACATTTGTAATGGTATACAACCAAACCAGTAGTCCCACATTCAACCCAAGAATGCACAATGTGGCCATCAAAGGGATACCAACATTTCCAAAGAAAGGAAAAGCACAAGAATCCCCTTGCGAAGGGGTTCTTTGGTTGGTATCGTTAATAAATTTTCCCATGAATATATTATGCATAATTTATTCCCTTGCAGGATCGTTCAAGACCATAAAAGTCTCACACATTGACTCTGATAAATCAGTGGTACAAAAAAATACACCTATAAGGAGGCGGCTTCGTGTTTCTAAGAGAAAGACCCAAAAGTCCCCATGACCAATGTAGTGGGAATTCTACCACCTTAGGTAAAAGACCCAAAGAAATGACTGACTAAATCACTATTGAAAACTAGGGAAGATAGAGCACACCACTAAAAATTCCCTAAATATAAATCAAGCAAAAGGTAGGAAGAATAGTTATGCCAACCAAAACTAGAGAAACTTATCAGTGAAAGTGTAAATCGAACATGGAAACACCCTTTGGGTATACTCTACAAAGTGTGGTTCGAAGTCTATCCTAGGTACTACAATATTCCTCCACAGTCATTTGTGTAAGTACCTATAGAAGGACAACTAAGTTTCCAGCTCGTAGTCAATCACTAGGTGGATACATTCGATAGCCGGGAAGATCATATGAGAAGGATAACTATGTATGAAGCCTTTCAAGGGTACCGAAAGAAAATTGTCTGGAAGACAACTAAGGATCTCAAACAGATTCAAGGTCCACGAAGCTCCGTATTCAAATGTATTCATCAAAATCCCAAGAATGACCCTCAAATACGATCCCCACTATGCTTGGTTTGACTTTGGAGGGGCTATATCCGATGCCTTTCCTCATGCGACCTCGTGTTTATCCCCTATTTTAGAGGGGGGTCTCAACTAAATTTTATGACACTAGAATTTAACACTCCCTAAGTTAGACTCTTAATTTTGTTAAGTGGCCTTGGAGATTTTCCTCTCCACGCCTAATCCAAGGCCCTCAAGCTTAGTCTAGTTGGTGTAACCTGTAAACAAAAAAGTCTAATTGATTTTAACATTAAGCATTGATTTTAGTGGCTTGATTACTCAGGGGTATGGTAGTGAAACTGATTTTTTTTAGACTCACGCAAAAATGAAACTTATAAGAACACTGGAAAATAAAACATTACACTAATCCTTCAAATGAACTAACTAGCGTAAAAACTATATTTTATTTTTTTATTTTCTTTCAATCAAAGTAAAACTAACAAAAGATGCTAAAAGAAACTACAAAATACATGATTCATGCCCCCTCCAGCCATGAGGGGGTAATCTTTTTAAAATGAAACAAAATTTTCTTAAAATTCAAGCTAAAACTAAGACAAAAAATATATATACAAGAGGATTTTTATTTTATTTTATTTCATAAATAATTTGAGCCTTGAAACTAGCCAAACAATAACCAACAGAGGCCTCTAGAACTCAAGAAGACCTGAGGAACCAAATATTTCCTGAAAGAAAAGAAAAGATTTTGAAAAAACTCTTCAAAGTGACAAGAACACGTGTCGTGCACAATCAGCCTGCGTATGTACACGGGCTATGTATAATACAATACACGTGTGTATGTGGGTTGGGTATAGAACATGGCATGTACGCTGCTGAAAATTTTCAAAAAAGAGAAAGATTCAGACATAGCACTCAACTTAGGAAAATTGGTAAGCACATGTAAGGTGACCAGAGACCCAAAAAGACTTAGAACACTTCAATAAACAAGAATTCAATCCAAACAAATATATCCTAAAAATACCCTAGAGAAACTCCATAGTGGAGTCACCAATTCTTCTATGGGTAAAATCCCGCTAATCTAGGTCTAGTGACTAGGCAGAGCCTTGACACCTTAAAAGAAAAAAAACTTATATTCTACCCAAACCAAGCAAAACCTTATGATAATCAATGGAAGATAAATAAGATAAAAATGTGTACCTTAATTTTTTACAGTTGTTGTTGATCCCTTCTGATTGTTGTTTGTTCCAAGATTGTAGGCCTCTTCCCAAAGCTGGCCTAAAATAATGTTACAGAACAAACTATGAAAAAATATTATTAATTATCAATATTATCTAAAGGGTCAGTTATTCATGATAACATTCATAAACACAAACACATAGACATAAATATATCGGACAATAACTTTTCTCTTTCATTAATAACAAAATTGGAAGTTACGACCTGAATTTTGTTGGCACCACTCCACGATACTCGCATGGGTTCCTCTACTTTGTTTCTAAGTGCAGTATTCCTAATACTATCCTCACCACCAACATGCCAATATAAGGGGGAAAGTATGGATGGTATAAGGAGGATGGATGGGAGGGAATGTTAAGGATGAAACTTAGAACATAATGCAAGAAGGCTTGGAATATACGCAATACAATTTGACAGAAATCTCTTGACTCTTGTTTTATATTTCCAAATGACCCCCCTCAAGCCATTTTTGTATGATAAAATGGTGGTTAATTCATTTTCGGAAGGGTTACATGAGGTAAAATGGTTTCAAAACCTCGAATAGCCCATAAACTCCGCCGGAAATTGCAGATTTTATATTTTTTTGCAACTTTTTAGAGTACACATGTGCTTTTAGTAGTGCAATTAGCATATGTACATGTGATTTTAGGTATGCAGTTAACGTATATATTCACTCTACATATGCAACACGACACGTACCCCATACATTTTTTTTTTTGAGAAGAACTCCATCAAAATGGGTTGGAAAATGTATGAATGAGCAAGCCAACATCAATGATGCATAAAAGTGTCATTTTGAGTTATAACAAGGGATTAATGAGGAATAAGGAATTTGCCTTATTTCCTTCCTCTTTGAAATCCTCATGAGATATTGTCTCAGTCTTCCCTCATGACATTGTGAAACTCTCAGAAGAAAGGTAATCGTTAACCTTCAGTCCAGGTCACGATGGGAGTGCTAGTAGGATGTAACATGGATGAATGCTTCCACACCTCTCCCTAATCTATCTGATATCTATGTATCACCCCTTTACTCCATATGTGAGTTAGAATAGAAAGCATCACCATTCCTGCATCCAATGAAAAAATAATATTAGTAACTCATATACATGAAATCCATAACTAAAATCATCATCATAACACATGTGTAATGAAATCAAGTGCTCATAATCAAAGTCAATAGTCCAATCCTTGACTCAATCTAGAGTCCAAGGAATTATGTCAATGCCATCAACATCCTCTTCATGTCATTTTTTCTGCACATTCAAGAAACCTCATCATAATACATTTCAATGCTATACATGAATATTAGTAACTTAATAAATTCAATACTCAAATATAGCTTAAATTTTAACTCATAAACCAAATCATATAATCATAAAGTACCATGTTTATCCATATCACTTGCATGCAAGTGTACTCAAAGAATAATCAATGCTATCAAAATGTGGTCAATGAAATATGGATGTTACAGGTGGTAGTTGATCATATTTCCAAGTATGCTCATCTATGTTCTCTTCAACACCCATTTACTGCTTCCATTGTGTCTCAACATTTCATTGATCATATCTTCAAGATTCATGGCATGCCTAATTATATTGTTTCTGACATAGATCCCACTTTCACTGTCAATTTTTGGAAATAACTATTCGGGCTACAAGGCACCCAATTGCATCTCAACACTTCTTATCATCCTCAGACTGATGGTCAAACTGAAGTTGTCAACAAGTGTTTGGAAACATATTTGACATGTTTTGCATATGAAAGGAAAAATTAGTGGGATCAATGGTTATGCCTAGTTGAATGGTGGTACAACACTTCTTACCATACAACTTCTCACATGACTCATTTTGAATCAATATATGGACAAAATCCACCTTTAGTTGTATCATACATGCTTGACATCTCGAAGTTCCAAGCAGTTGACCAAAATCTTACAGTTCAAGAGGCTATTCTCCATACCCTCAAAGCGAATTTGTTCATGGCTCAGAATCGCATGAAGCAACAAGCAGATCAAGGTCGCTCACAATGCCAATTTTATAAAGGGAACCATGTGTTTCTTCGACTACAACCTTATAACAAGACTTCACTCAAGGATAACCATTGTCAAAAACTAGCACCCAAATTTTATGGTCCTTATACAGTTCTCAAGCACATGGGACAAGTGGCCTATCAATTATCTTTTCCTAGTCTTTCTAAGCTCCATGATGTTTTTCATGTTTTCTTCTTAAAAAAGTTGATTGGAATTAAGTGCCAAACTGAAGCCATTCTTCTCGAGTTGGATGAACAAAGGCTCCATATGGTTTCAGCCACAAGTAGTCTTAGACCAGTGTGATCATCATCTCTGTCAGTGCACCATCAAGGAAGTGTTAGTAAAGTGGAAAGATACAATCCAAAATATGCCACCTGGGAGCCAAATACCATTATGAAACAATTTTCTCATCTTAAGCCTTGGGGAAAAGACTATTTATGAAAGGGGGGGGGGAATGTTAGGGATCTAACCTCCCTAACCCCTCACGTAGGTAGAATAATATATTTTCCATGTAATAAAGTCCAATATTAATAAGGCCCAATAATAAGGAATAATAAGTCAAATGTAAGAAGACCTTCTAAAATCTTCTGCTTCTAGAATATCTTCCTCTAGATTCTTCGTTTGGTAGTAGATTTAGTATAAATATAAGTCAAGGGCATGAGAAGTTTTGTCTTGAGAATTATTGTAATAGAGTGTTTATTTACTGGAGGTTTCCCCCTCGAAGAGGCAAGTGAACATTGTTTCCTATCAATAAAGGTATTATTTTGGTGTTGTGGTTTCATCTATTATGTTGTTCCCATGTTATTCTCTGCAATATTTCTATTCCCACCTATTATAATAGATATAGTACCTTATATAAAATCTATTGGTACATTCTCTAATATTATTGTCACACAGTTTGAACAAATTTTTATTGTTGCATTAACATATGGTTACACTTGTTGAATGTTGACATTACTCTATGATATAAATGGGCTTGTTTACATTCCAAGTTTGTTTTACACACAGTAGTACATATTTTCCCTCTTCTCATCGGTTAGGGTAACTCATTTGGTCCACATTTTACTATTTCCATTGTGGTTTTAACGTTGCTTGGAGAACCAGGTTCATTCTTTTATCTTTACATTCGAATCTTAATATAAAAGATACTTTATGTTTTGTATACTACATTACAATATTACAGTTAGTCTTGACACATTACGATTTTTTCTTCTATATAAATAATTTTGGCATTGAATTCAGTATAATAAGAATTTAATTATTATTGTTGTTTTTTCTTACAATTAAATAACATCAGATTTAGAACTTTTTTAGTATTGTGCAGGTTGTAGGGATTTTTTTTATAATGGATAATTCAAAAATACCAAATAAAAAATATGTTCCTAATCAAAGAGGTTGACCTAGGGAAAATAATGTTTTTGATGTTCTAAATTTTGGACCACATAACATAGTCCTTCAGTTCACCCTAGTTGGAGGGAAAAAAAAATATTTCACCCAAATCAAAGGGAAAACAATAGATTCTTTGCATCCATCGATTCCTGTTGATCAACATGGCCAACAAAATATTGGTGTTTCTTCAAAATTAGTAGCTCGGATACAGCTATATGGTTATTCATGGTCTTTTAATGTACAAGAGGAAATTGAACATGGTAGAAGAGAAGTGTCTCATCGTTCAAGAAAAAATATATTAGATCTCAAGAAGAGGTCTAGATGGTTTAACCAAAGAGTTAAAGAGGGAAAACATAAATGGAGGTATCTTGGTAGTTGGTACTCTAGTAAACCAATTGACAATGTAGAAGAATGTGACATTATTGGTGCAATTGGAAACTACCTAAGTAGCCACTTTGTTGAAAGTTCTAAAGTTTGAAGACCTAATGGAGTATTTAGATGGAGTTCTTCAAAATATTTGTTTAGTTGTTGTGGATTATATTCATACGAACTTCACTCCTAGGAAAATGGATTCAATTTTTATTGAATCAAGTATAACTCATAAGGAATTACAATGCCTAAAGCACATTGACAATCATGGTTTATTTAAGGGAGTCAATGCAACATTAATTTTTGAGGAAATGAAAATATGGGGCAATGAATTTACCTTACCTTGGGAGTTATGGTACAAAAGGTAGAGGCATATGATTCCTATATGGTTTAATCATGTGAGAAGATATCCGGTGAAATAGTTGAAGATGTGACTTTTAAGATTGGTATTGATTCTCGTCTCCATTATGATAGAGGTGGACAAGTATGTGAGATATCACTTGAACTTATATAGGATAATGGTTTAATGTATTGTATAAGAATTGGAAAATGGGATGGAAAATAGGAATACACACAGGTTTTGGCACATGATACTAATCCAGGAAATGAGAACAACCTAATGAAACAAATAAAGTGCTTTGTCAGAATGGCATTACAATGAGAGATGGTAGAGTGTTGAATGTAAAATTGTTTGAGTGCCATGATCTTGTTGCAACTTGCAAGTTGGTATGTCATGGAAAAGTGTCACTGATGGGGAATAATTTGTTTCCATGGTGCACGTGTTCAGAAAGAGATCAAAACGTGGTTGCATAGGAACATTCTATTCAATAAGGGGATACAAACAATTCAGTTGAAAAATTGCATTCAATGTCTTCAAAGTTTATTTTGGTAAGTTTTATTAATTAAATCAGTGTATCAATTTTTTTGTTCTTAGTAATTATATGTCAATTCTTATGTAATTTTACATCTCAAGAATTGAACCCTACATTAGATTCAAGTAAAGGATGGTTGGACCAAGATGATATTTGCATCATTGATGTAAAGCCATATTTACATGGTTTTTCATTGATTATTATTAAGAACTATCCCATGGATCAGTTAAATGATGACAAGGTACGTGTTTTTCCTCTTAATGTTCATTTAAAATAGAATTCATTTTTTTGCTAATATATAAATTAAATTTTTGGAAATTATAGTTGGCACTTGGATCAATGACCAATTTGGTATATTGTGCTCATCATGCTAGAATTTGAACAGTTTTGAAAATGTTTCGTGAGGTTCAGAGAATAGCACAAGAGTTTGACAAGAAAAATCCAACTAAGGGGCTTGATAAATCAAAGTTCATTCAACTTTGGGATGAGCTAGAAAGAATTGGAGTTGCATGTAATCTTGGAGAATCAATTAATCATAAAATCAATGAGTACATGGATCTAAACTATGGGAAATATGATGGAGCAATGTTAGAGAAAGCACGCAGTCGACATGATGGAATTTTGAAGGTATAATAATTTTTTTAAACATATGTATTTATTCATGGTTTTCAAAATTTGTTTGAAGTAACAATCATCTTACATTGTAGGTTATTAAAGATCTACCAGATGAAGAAAAATAAAAAAAATTGGTGAGAATGTGGGGGGATTATAAAGAATTCCACACTTTGCAATTGCAAGGGTATATAGGAAGTGATGCCTCTATGTATGAGGAGAGGTAGAATCATCTTTCATGTAGTATTAGTGAAATTAATTCATGTATTTAGTAGGTGGTTTCTAATTTTTACTCAACATGTGGAGAATGTAAGTTTTAAACCTGCGAAGTAAAGCAATGCATATATATTCTTAAGCAATACAGAAATTAATCAATGGCTCATACACCGAATACACAGAGATATTTACCGAAAACCCTCAACCGGGAAAACCTTTCTTTTTCATTATATTGAATTTCACCATTCGCCATACAATATATACAATGTTTTTAGGTATTCTGTAGATACCAAAACCCTAATCCCTTAATCTAGGATTAATTTACAAATCAGCTAAAAATAGCAAAAACCGCCCAAAAAAAAAATTTCGGGGCGTTGCCCCGAACGCTCCGCGTAACCAGGGGGGGGCATACCTGCCCCCCCCTGGGACCCCCCTAGGAAAGCGCCTGGCGCACACGGCAGAGCCCTAGGTGAAGGGATCGTCAGACGCAGTCGTCGTATCTAACGCACCCACACACACACACACACATGCAAAGAATATAACACATACCCAACATTCTCCCACTTGTTGTTTTCTTTGCATCCAGGGGTCCAGGGGATTACATAGTCAACAATCCAGGGCAGCAATGCCCATTGTTACTCTACACCAAGAGAATTTTTCTGTGCTCACAGACTTTGTCAATGAATCTGCAGCATTCTTCAAAGTGTCAACCTTTTC
>JZKD02S2386363.1:1042963-1065987 GCA_000966675.3 Picea glauca
CACTGAACCCAGGTTTATCACAGACCCAAGATAAACTTGATCTGTTAAGACCGAGCCAAACCCTCAGCAACAAAGGCGTCCCTCTGAAGCCAAAAACGTGCTATGATACCACATGAAAGTTTTAAACCTATGAAGTAAAGAAATGCATATATATTCTTAAGCAATACAGAAATTAATCAATGGCTCATACACCGAATACACAGAGATCTTTACCGGAAACCCTCAACCGGGAAAACCTTTCTTTTTCATTATATTGAATTTCACCATTTTCCATACAATATATACAATGTTTTTAGGTATTCCATAGATACCAAAACCCTAATCCCTTAATCCGGGATTAATTTACAAATTAGCTAAAAATAGCAAAATCCACTAAAAATAGCAAAAACCGCCCAAAAAAAAAATTTCGGGGCGTTGCCCTGAACGCTGCGCGTACTCGAGGCACTGCCCCGAACCCCGTCGGCCCCGGACTACCACCTGGTACCAAATGCTCCATGTAACCATGGGGGGCATACCTTCCCCCCCCTGGGACCCCCCTAGGAAAGCGCCCGGTGCACACGACAGAGCCCTAGGTGAAGGGATCGTCAGACACAATCGTCGTATCTGACGCACCCACACACACACACATGCAAAGAATATAACACATACCCAACATAGAATTCGTTGCAGGATCATACAAATTGCAAGTGAGTGGCTTTGGTTGTGTTCCTCTTCTTTAGGATATTATATGGTTCCTTACATGCATATTCCAGGGGAACATTCTCTTCACAGGACTAAGGCTTTTCATCCTTATACCTTGGGTCCTTTAAAAAATGAGGTAATGGAGTGTAAGCACAAGGAGATGAAAAATTTGAATACCAATCAAGGAGCAGAAAGAGGTTGGATTGGTATGGATTATCGGAACACATTTGAACATAATAAAAATTGTCTTGTTAATTAGATGAGGGAACAATTTTTTAAGCTAGTGATGAGATCATAAGGTATCTTACAAAAACAAAAGAAAATAAAATGAGTCCCTCCAATTATTAAAAACCAACTTCGTCTTGAATATGAAAAGTGTTTGACTACAATTGATATGGATACTGCAACAAAGTTGGCCTCTCATTTCTCTGATGTCACTCCTTATCAAGTAAAACAATTGTTTAACTCATGGCCGAAACAATCTAAAATATCAATAACTACACAACCATATGTAAGTCACTTTTACATATAAATGTTATTCATTTGATTTCCATTTTAGATATTAAGCAATTTCAATTTTTTCCTTTTCATGTTCATGCTTGCAGAGTAAATTTCTTGCATGTTCTTGCACATTCAAGGCCAATAAGAAAATATGGCGAAGAGGCCTACATTGAATCACATTGATATGGAAGATCCTATAATAAGGGAAAAATAGTTCAAGTGCCATTGCTTTACCCTTCACCAAGCACTAATACTGAGACACACCAAAATGTTGTTTCATCTACTTTTGAGTTTTTCCAAACCATCTAATAGAAAGTTACATGGTACATATCGACATTAAGTATTTAATATCAATTTTTTTTTTATGTATCTTAACTTAATTATTTTTCTATTACAAAACAATTTCATTAACAAAATATTTATTGTAAATGAAATGATCAAGGGAAAAGAAATGATACACTTGAAACATAGAATGTACTTATTTCAAATAACCCACCGAAAGAACCGACACAAAGTAAAAGAAGTTCTACTATGATAAGGAGAGAAAGAAAAAACAAAAAATGTGAGAACCATTCTTCAGTGGCATATGTTCAATGGGATTGATGGAACAATGTGTTATTTTTTGTTGGGTTGTTATATTCTTTGCATTGAAATTATAGTCGAGGTGGATTGAGTAATCATCGAATTCGAGGTGGATCTACTGACGATCGAAGTCAAGGTGGATCGATAATTGGTCGAGGGTCGAGGTAGATAGAAAAAAAGTTGAAGGTCGAGGTTAGTCGACTGGATAAAGTCGAAGTCAAAGGTCGAGGAAATTCGACATGGTAAAGGCATCAAAATAAATTCAAAGATGTCAACCAACAAGAGTTCGATAGGCAGGCATGTGGTGACTGAATGAAGGTTGGCTGGTAGTTGACTGGTAATCCGACTTGGAGTCATCTGTAACAAAATCCTGAGATTTGTGGGATTTGTAGCCAATGATCTGCATGGATCTATAACCATTTTTGGGTGCCAAGTCTTTAGGGTTTTACCTATTGTAAATCCTATAAAGAGGCATGGTGTAAGGCCTTAAAGACTAATCCTAAATCTTTACATGATGAATGGATAATCGCCAATATTCTATAATTTAGAGGTTGTTGGTCATGCAGATGTATGCTGGATTGGCTACAAGGTTTTTCTTGTGTAAGAAAGAGGGTATGAGATTGATTGTGTATTAGGTGTGGACCAAGGTTAGACATGAAACATTTTATTCATATTGAATAAGACAACAAGAGATAAGAACACTCGAGTGTTGGTTTTCTAGGTTTGGGTTTCTAGGGTAAAATATTTGTGTACTGTGTGATTTCTTTGTCATTTATGTTCTTGATTAAATTCTTATTATCTTTTGCTAGTTTTAGTGTGGAATTGTATCACATTTCCTGACAAGTGGTATCAGAGTGAAGTTAAGGTATGGAAGTTTGTATCAGATTTGTTTTATGCTTTGACATGTGGATCATATCTTGATTTATAGGTATTGAATCTAAGAGCTAAACCTTAGGTACAGTAAGAGTTGTAAGTCATAAATTGTGTTAAATATCATGTTAAAGAATGGCGAGCAGTTCAATAATAGAGAAAGAAAAATTCAATGGCCAGAATTTTGAGCTTTGGAAGATTAAAATGGAAGATATTCTTGTAGATCAAGAAAAATGGACAACAATCTATCTAGGTACTCAGTCAGAAAGCATGCCGACAAAAGAATGATAGAAACTCAAAAGAAGAGAAAGAAGTATGATTTGGATTTGTCTTGTAGATTTGGTACTGTTGAATATATCAGGTGAATATATAGCCAAGAAACTGTGAGACAAGTTGGGAATCTTATAGCAGTCGAAATCTCTGGTAAATAAGTTGTTTCTCACAAAGAAATTGTATCTTATGAGAATTAGTGATGGCAGTTCGATGGTTGAGCACTTAAATGTGTTTAATACCATTTTAAGCTAGTTATTGTCTATGGATATTAAAATCACTAAGGAGGAGAAGTGTAAAAGAATATTATGTTCTTTTCTAGACTCTCGGGATAGCTTAGCCATGGATATAGGTAGTAATACAACCACAATAGAGATAGAAGGTGTGGTTGCTTCTCTATTGTTAGAATAAATGAGAAGAAAGAACATGGAAGGATCTACCAAAGATGCATTAGTGGTGAGAGGTCGACCGATTGAAAGAGATAAAGGAAAAATATTTGGTAGAAATTCTAAGTCGAAGGCTGGATCTAAATCCCTAGTTTTGTCGACAAGAAGATGTTTGAAATGCAGTAAAGTTGGGCATTACAAAAAGTACTATAAGTCGAGGGCGATGGAAGTCAATACGGGATATGACGAGAAGCAATTGACTGAGAGAAAGACAACTCCATATAAGGGAGGTGATGTGTACTTGGCTCCAACCAATACACAATCAGATCAAGGTGTTTGGTTGATCGAATCAAGAGAATCCTATCATATGACATCACATAGAGAATGTTTTTTCGAGTATGAATGATATGATGGAGGTGATGTGTTCTTGGGGGACAACTCATTAACCAAAATTTTCAGACAAGGAATATTTTGATTGATACTGCATGATGAGAGGAAAATAACCCTTCCAAGTGTGCTACACATTCCATGTTTCTAAAGAAACCTAATATCTTTCAGAAAGATGAGTGATGCTAGAGTGCACACTCTGTTTCAGAAGGATTAGTGCAAGATTGTCAAAGGTGTGATGTTCTTAATGAAATGAGTTTGTATTGGAACCTTGTACAAGTTGTTAGGGAATGTCGACTTGACTGGATGAAACAAAATTGTTGCTCCTAAAGTCGACTCGACTTCGACTCAAATCAACCCAACTCTGGTTGATTTGGTATAAATCGACTATACAAGAGATGATAAATTCGACCTGACCATGCTATGGCACGAGAGGATTGGACACGTTGGAGAAAAAGGAATTTGAGTTGTGCACAACAAAGGTATGGTCAATTTTTTTCTTGAAAGTGATTTAGAATTTGACTTTTGTGAACATTGAATATATGGAAAACAAAGTCAGGTGAGGTTCCCATCTGGAGCAACAAGTGGAAATTGGATTCTAGAATTGGTGCATAGTGATGTGTTTGGCCTGATTACAGTTCCTTCACTTGGTGGATCCCTGTATTATGTATCATTCATAGATGATTTTTCCAGGAAGACATGGATATATTTCCTGAGGAATAAATCAAAGGTTTTCAGTAAATTTAAAGAGTTTAAAGTTCTTGTAGAAAACCAGAAATATAAGAAGATTAAGGTGTTGAGAACTGACAATGGTGGTGAATTCTGTGGAAAATAATTTGATCATTTCTACAAGCAGTGTGGCATATCACGCCAAAATACCACACCATATACCCCACAAAAAAATGGAGTTTCCGAGAGAATGAACATAACGTCAATGGATAAGTCAAGGAACATGCTCAGTGTTTTTGGGCTCACACAAGAATTCTAGGCAAAGGCAGTGAACAATGCAAGATATCTGGTGAATATATATCCTTCGTTAGCGCTAGTCAACACATCTCCACATGAGGTATGGTTGGGTAAGAAGCATTTGGTTGCACATCTCAAAGTATTTGATTATGATGCATTTGTGCATGTTCCCAAGGAAAAGAGGAGTAAGCTGGAGAAGAAGAAAGTGAAATGTATTTTCATTGGATACAAAGAAGGAATAAAAGGATATAAGCTCTGGGATCTTACATCAAGGAGAACAATGTATATTCAAGATGTGGTCTTCATATAAGTTGGAGGTAAGTCTGATCCTGAGGAAATTGTTTAAGTCTAGAATACTCCTGAGATGGTGTAATTGGAATTGAGGAAGGAAAAAGATGATTCAGATGAGTTGAATGAATCATAGGAATAGGTGGAACAACATACTTCGGTGGTAAGGAGGTCAAAAATAGTAATAAAACCAGTTGAAAGGTATAGTCTGCACAAATTCCATTCCTCATTCATGTTAATTTCCATTGATGATGATCCCAAGTTGACCAATGAGGTAGTTGACTCGGTAGAGGGTAAACTCTGGAAGGACGCCATGGCCGAAGAGATAAAATCCTTGAATAAGAATGAGACATGGGATTTAGTCAAGTTACCAAGTGGAATAAATCCCATTGGTAGAAAATGGGTATTATAGAAGAAGATGAATGCCTCATGACAAGTTGAGAAGTTCAAAGCTCGTTTGATAGTGAGAGGATATTCCCAAGTTGAGGGAGTTGACTTTGGTGATATTTTTTCCATTTTTGCAAAATTAACTTCCATTATAGTAGTAATGTAAATATGGTGTTCCTACATGGGGACCTAGAAGAAGAAATATACATGAAACAACCTGAAGGATTTGTAGTAAAGGGGAATAAAGAGTTGGTGTGCAAACTAAAAATAACCGTTTATGGTCTAAAACAATCGCCAAGGATGTGGCACTATAATTTCAACACATACATCATTAGTTTGGGATTTTTGAGAAGCAAATATAATCACTTCATATATTCCAAGGAAGAAGGTGGTAGTTTCATATATATAGCTTTGTATGTCGATGATATGTTGTTGATTTTAAACAATATGGATGCAATAAATAAGGTGAAGAAGCATCTATCCTCCAAGTTCGACATGAAGGATCTCGGTGCAACTAACTTCATTCTTGGAATGGAGATTAAGAGAGATTGAGACACTAGAAAGATATGGTTGAATCAAATGAAGTATATTGAAACAGTTATGAAATGTTTCAACATCGTGGATTGCAAACCAATGGAGGTGTCAATCCCTGTGGGAGCAATGCTAACTAATTAACAATGTATAAAGACACACTGACGCAAATGGCCACCCGACACGTCCGCTTCCACCAGGACCTGATTTTTTTCCTTATGCCTGAAGAGCTGAACTGCTCTTAAAATCCCCTATCGGGACTTTTCTGCACCCATAGGATGCTCTTTACGATCTCCCTGCGGCCTTATCGGGAAATCGGACCTCACGTAATCGCGAGTCCTGATAACACAGGATCGGGTCTCACCAATCCCTGAATCCCGAAGGTCACTTACCCACGGCTTTCCTTGCTCCTTATCGGGAATTTCCCTGTTGGGAAATCGGTACATACGAAGTCACAAATCACTTGCCTCGTGAATCTTCGATTCCCGATTTGTGATGGCCCTTCGCTTCGCTCCTCAACCCCCCTCTGGCTAACTCCTTTCTCAGGTGACCTATGACCCACGAGACCACGGTCCTTCTCCCCTATCGGAAATTTAGACTTCACAGATTTAAAATGCGTGGGACTCACGCTCACGGGATCTCCGATCCTCCGATCCCTGATGACACCTGTCCTCCTTTACTACGCTCGGAGGCACACACACTAATCTGATGGTTGCCGAGATATCACCTCTCGCGACCTCGCAAAATTTGACGTCAACCTTTGCGCTTCCTACTCCCGAACCTCCGAGCTCATGATATGTCGATGCCACCTGTCGGCATCTCCCTACAAGGGATGACCTCTTGACACCTGTCCTCCACCGAAATGGTGTAATTGTGGGACTCGTCGCGTTTCACGAAATCGCAGTTTCTCCTGCTACGATTTCGTTGTATGTGAGAACCCCAAATCGTCGAACCCCAAGTCCCCGGGATCTCGCGCCACGTTTCCTTGCAGTGATCAATGGCTCCGATCCCTTCGGGAAATCTCTAATCGCGATTTCATACACAAGACCTTTGTCACTGGAATCTCTGATTCTCCAATGAGTCGAGTCCTGATGACTCTCAGGCTCCTTCCCTGCACGCTAAGGCCTAAACCATGTGCAAATTTCCCCGATCTGATGGCAGACGAGATTCCTTCGTGAGATCTGATGGCTGTCAGTCTCCTCTTCTTGTAGGCTCCTCCTGAGCTCCTCCTAGACATAAATTCTTCAACGTTCCATATCTTTTCCTTCCTCTGGTCTGACGGCTGACGCTGCTCCTCCTAAGCACCCCTGCATGCTTTCGTCCCAGACTTGGGAGAATTTAAATCATTCAAAGGTCTCGGCCTTTGCCGTCTCCCTACGAGCTCCTCGAACCTGAGTCTCGCTACGCTTATACAATGCTGCCCTTCTTGAGATTTCTCCTTCTTCCAGACCCTCTGAGGATTATTTGACTCCTGTGTCTCTGCAGAGTCTTCACGCGCAAAGCACTATCTGTCCTGAGCTTCCACAAGTACTCAGACCCCTTGGGGGATTTTATCTTCTTCTCCCTCAGATGGAGAATACTTAGACTCTCTTCTGGCTATCCTGCTCAAGCAACCTTTTTCTGAGTTTCATTGGGTGTTCAGCAACCCAGTGAAGATCCCTCAGTGGACCTTCTTTTAATGTACGAAACTCCAAGAGTTCTCTTCTTTCCTGTGCCTGCCTGCACAAGGCCTCAATGCCCTTCTGGCAGAGTTCCTTTTCCACCGAACGTTCACCAGTTCTGTCTCCCTGTGCACCCTTTGCACTTACTCAATGCCCTCCTGACAGAGCTCTCAGAATCCTTAGCGATTCTATCTTTTGAACTCGCAGCAGAGTTCTTCCTCTGTGCACTTATGCACTTGCTCAATGCCCACTTGGAAGAGCTTCCCAGAATCCTCAATGATTCTGCTTCCTTTGAACTCTCAGTAGAGTTCCTCCCTCTAACGCAACCCGTGTGTATGCTCAATGCCCACTTGGCAGAGCTCTACAGAATTCACAGCAGAATTTTGTTTGCAACTGTGCTTCTGCTAGACAGCCTCGCCTCCAAGGTATTCAGCAACCTTGAGGTCTTCCTCTTCTTGAGTTGTTGATTCTCAGTCCTTATGCCTCAACAAGTCCTTGTCTGACTCCTCAGAGTTCAGAAGTGCACTCATGCACCAGTATTCAGAGTCTGCAACACTCTGTCATGCCCTCCAGACATGAAACCTCAAAGATCCTCACCCTGAAATATAACACACTCCCTACAATGGCATGATAACAATACACAAATGCAGCATATAATGAACACACACAAACATGCATATAATACGAAATATTCAGGAAAAACTGCTCTATTATATTAATAAATGGCAACAATGTCGGTATCTTTACAATGGTGTTCTTGAGCTCTCCCTAGCTCCTCTCTACTCTAACTCCACTAACTCCAAATGAGATATGAAAATCTCTTTTACCTTGAGGGGCTCATGGAGCGCTTCCCTCCAGGTTCACCTACTCTATTAAATTACAATCAATGGTTGTCTAGTCCAGAATCGGATCTAGATCTCAGCCGATCCTGGCATTAAAGTTGATCTCATCTACAGCCTGCACAAAGGCACGCTTCCATGGCTCAACAACCTAAGCACAATAAATTACATTCATTACAATTTCAGATGAGGCTACGCCTCCCTTTTATCATTTGAATGCATGCGCACTGATGTGGTTGGTTGGATGGCTACATGGAGAGATTCTCCTGCATCATACTCCACAACTGCAAAAATCATGAGCTCCTGCTCATGAGCTTCCTCTGTAGCTATTTGGAAACCCTCCTGGATACCAAATAATTCTTTGGAGTTTCCCATCTTCTCCATTCTGCTGTTGTTGCTGCTTCTGCTACGCTGCTGCTGCTACTACCTCTTTCCTTCTGCCCAGCTGCTCCTTGGTGGCAGTTTGTGCTAACTTCAACATCAGCTGCATGATCTCCATGATCACCTTATCCAGCTGCTCCCATGGATGGTCCTGTTCTTGCAGTCTCCTCATCTACAAAAAATTTTGGCCATTGGGAAGATTGCTAGGATTCCCCATACCTCCTTCATCCATTTCCAACTTCACCTATTAGATGTGCACACCCTGCACTTTTATCCTTTCCTCTAGGGCTTCAATTTGTTCCCACAGATCAGAAAAACATATGCTATCTGTGTCTTCTTCATCTGCTGCTGCAAGCTCTCGTGCTGCAGTGTTTTCAACTTCTCAGCTGAAAATATTGAGCCATTCCTCAGAATGCTCATCATCCTTTTCTGCTTCTTCGGCTGTCATCTCCAATGCTACAGCACTCTCAGCCTCCTGGCTGAATGTGTTGAGACAATGCTCATTCTCTTCTTTCATTTCTACTTGGCTAGATTTCAAAGTCTGCTCCAATTTCCCTTTGACAGTCCTCATCAGTTGTGACTGTTCCTCTGATATTTCCGCATCTGCAATATAATTTTTTGCCTCCTCTGGGGAAAATGGCAGAAATATTGAAATTCCTCCAATCATCACACAACTCAAATCCTCCTCTGTCAGCTGCATTTGTTGATCTCCTTGCGAGTTCATCTGCTCTGTCAGCTTCTCAGGCTGAATCTGACTCATCAATTCGTCCCTGCCCATCTGGCAATATGGGACGCTTCCGCTGTTGCTTCCCTGGCAGGCCATGAGATCAACCGATCCCATCTTCATCAGCACTCCTGGCTGAATTGAACTCTCCTCTGAGTCCAAGAGACTTTCAGACAGTCTCGAATGTTCATTTCTGCCCATCTGGAAGTTCAGTACGCTTCCGCTGCCTTCCTGGCAGTCTTCAATGCTTCCACTGCCCTCCTGGCAGTCTTTGAGATCTCTCAGCGATCTATGATCATTGCCCAGATGGCAATGTCAAATTCCCTCACTGTCCTCATGACAGTCCTTGAGATCTTCAGCTGATCTCAATCTGTTGCCCTTTTGGCAAGCTAGAATTTCCTTTTCTCTGCCCTCCTGGCAGTGCTTGAGATCAGCAGACGATTTCATTTATGTTCCCTTATCCAACTGGCCATTTGGAAACCTTTCACTTCCCTCCTGGCAGTCTATGATATCCTGCAACGATCTCTGATCATTCTCCACATCGAGAACGTCTCCAATCCTTGGTTCGCAGATGTAAACCATTTCTTCTTCCTTGGTGGTCTTGAGGTTTTCAACATACCTCAGCCATTTTCTCAATAGCCTTCGCTGTCTCATGACCATCAACTTCTTGACTGGCCAACTTGCCTTCGACTTCTGCATGGGCCACTCACACACCCATCTCGACTTTACCTCTTGTCGCATTCTCAATTCGAGCTTCTCCATATATCGCTTTATGTCAGCGAGCTCTTTATCCATTTCTATTGTGCTCATCAGCTCTGGTTTCCTCCATTCAGCAGACCTATGGCCTTCAGTAGTCATGTTGTCGTCCCTGTCTGCCTTCCTGGAAAACATTACAGTCCTGCTGACTGTCTTCTTGATCGTTGCCTACCTGTAAACAATCATTACAGAGTCCTCCAGCGCTCAGTCTTCTTCCTCCTTCTCACTTCACCTAAAATATACAAGTGAAGTTCCCGCTCTGATACCACACTGACGCAAACAGCCACCCGGCACGTCCGCTTCCACCAGGACCTTCTTTTTTTCCTTAGGCCCGAAGAGCTCAACTACTCTTAAAATACCCTATCGGGACTTTTCTGAACCCACGGGATGCTCTTTACGATCTCCCTACGGCCTTATCGGGAAATCAGACCTCACGTAATCGCGAGTCCTGATAACACAGGATCGGGTCTCACCATTCCCCAAACTCGATGGTCACTTGCCCATGACTTTCCTTGCTCCTTATTGGGAATTTCCTCATCGAGAAATAGGTACATACGAAGTCACAAATCACTTGCCTCTTGAATCTCCAATTCCCAATTTGTGATGTCCCTTCACTTCGCTCCTCAGCACCCCTCTGGCTAACTCCTTTTGAAGGTGACCTATGACCCACGAGACCATGGTCCTTCTCCCCTATCGAAAATTTGGACTTCATGGATTTGAAATGCATGGGACTCACACTCGAGGGATCTCCGATCCTCCGATCCCCGATGACACCTGTCCTCCTTTATTGCGCTCGACGGCACACACACTAATCTGATGGTTGCTGAGATATCGCCTCTCGTGACCTCGAAAACTTTGACGTCAACCTTTGTGGTTCCTACTCGTGAACCTCCGAGCTCACGATATGCTGATGCCACCTGTCAGTGTCTCCCTACAAGGGCTGACCTCTTGACACCTGTCCTCCACTGAAATGGTGTAATTGTGGGACCTGTCGTGTTTCATGAAATCACGATTTCTCCTGCTACGATTTTGTTGTACGCGAGAACCCCAAATCGTCGAACCTGGACTCCCCAGGATCTCGCGCCACGTGTCCTCGCAGTGATCAACGGCTCCAATCCTCTAGGGAAATTTCTAATCACGATTTCATACACGAGACCTTTGTCACTGGAATCTTCGATTCTTCGATGAGTCGAGTCCTGATGACTCGCGGGCTCCTTCCCTGCACGCTAAGGCCTAAACCATGTGCAACTTTCACCGATCTAACGGCGGACGAGATTCCTTCGTGAGATCCGATGGCTGTCGGTCTCCTCTTCCTGCAGGCTCCTCCTGAGCTCCTCCTGGACATAAATTCTTCAACGGTCCAGATCTTTTCCTTCCTCTGGTCTGACGGCTGACGTTGCTCCTCTTGAGCACCCCTGCGTGATTTCATCCCAGACTTGGGAGAATTTAAATCATTCGAAGGTCTCGGCCTTTGCCATCTCCATACGAGCTCCTCGAACCTGAGTCTCGCTGCGCGTATACAACGCTGTCCTTCCTGAGCTTTCTCCTTCTTCCGGACCCTCTGAGGATTATTTGACTCTTGTGTCTCTACAGAGTCTTCGTGCGCAAAGCACTATCTGTCCTGAGCTTCCACGACTACTCATACCCCTTGGGGGATTTTATCTTCTTCTCCCTCAGATGGAGAATACTTAGACGCTCTTCTAGCTATCCTTCTCAAGCAACCTTTTTCTGAGTTTCATTGGGTGTTCAACAACCCAGTGAAGATCCCTCAGTGGACCTTCTTTTGATGTACAAAACTCCAAGATTTCTCTTCTTTCCTGTGCCTGCCTACACAAGGCCTCGATGCCCTTCTGGAAGAGTTCCTTTTCCGCCGAACATTCACCAGTTCTGTCTCCCTGTGCACCCTTTGCACTTTCTCAATGCCCTCCTGGCAGAGCTCTCAGAATCCTTAGCGATTTTGTCTTCTGAACTCGCAGAAAAGTTCTTCCTCTGTGCACTTATGCACTTTCTCAATGCCCACTTGGCAGAGCTTCCCAGAATCCTCAATGATTTTTCTTCCTTTGAACTCTTAGCAGAGTTCCTCCCTCTAACGCAACCCGTGTGTATGATCAATGCCCACTTGGCAGATCTCTATAGAATTCACAGCAGAATTTTGTCTGCAACTGTGCTTCTGCTAGACAACCTCACCTCCAAGGTATTTAGCAACCTTGAGGTCTTCCTCTTCTTGAGTTGTTGATTCTCAGTCCCTGTGCCTTAGCATGTCCTTGTATGACTCCTCAGAGTTCAGAAGTGCACTCATGCACCGGTATTCAGAGTCTGCAACACTCTGTCATGCCCTCCATACATGAAACCTCAAAGATCCTCACCCTGAAATCTAACACACTCCCTGCAATGGCATGATAACAATACACAAATGCAGCATATAATGAACACACGCAGACATGCATATAATACAGAATATGTAGGAAAAATTGCTCTGTTATATTAATAAATGGAAACAATGCATGTATCTTTACAATGGTGTTCCTGAGCTCTCCCTGGATCCTCTCTACTCTAACTCCACTAACTCCAAATGAGATATGAAAATCTCTTTTACCTGAGGGGCTCATGGAGCGCTTCCCTCCAGGTTCACCTACTCTATTAAATTACAATCAATGGTTGTCTAGTCCAGAATCGGATCTAGATCTTAGCCAATCCTGGCATTAAAGCCGATCTCATCTACAACCTGCACAAAGGCACGCTTCCATGGCTCAACAACCTAAGCACAATAAATTACATTCATTACAATTTCAGATGAGGCTACGCCTCCCTTTTAGCATTTGAATGCATGCACACTGACGTGGTTGGTTGGCTGGCTACATGGAGAGATGCTCTTGCATCACACAGGAAGAAATAGAGGACATGTCACATGTTTACTATGCAAGTTTTGTTGGTAGTCTAATGTATGTGATGGTCTGCACTCGACCAGCTATTTCCCATGTACTGGGAGTGTTGAGAAGGTACATGTCGACACCGGGAAAGGAGCATTGAACAACTATGAAGAGAGTATTCAGGTATTTGTGTGGCACAGAGGACTATGTTATATGCTACCAAGGAATACCTGGACATGACAGTGGTAAATTAAATGTACATGGATTTTTCGACGTTGATTGGGTTGGAGTTATGGATTGATGGAGGTCAACCAATAGATATGTCTTCAATATGTTCAACATAGAAATAATTTGGATGAGTAAGCAACAAGCGATCGTGGCCTTGTCAACAATAGAAACTAAATACATGGTAGCGACTCATGGAAGCAAAGAAACAGTATGGTTGTAGAAGCCATTTTCAAGAATTTTTTTTGAGAATAGAGCTATGAAGATAAGTTGCAATAGTCAAAGCATACTATTTATGGAAAAGAACCCTACTTATCATTCAAGGACGAAGCACATTGATGTACAATACCATTTCGTAAGAGATATGGTGGAAAGTAACAAGGTGCTACTGGATAAAGTAGTCACATTGGAAAACACATCAGACTCATTGACCAAGTATATGAGTGTTGGGAAGTTCTCTTGGTGCAGAGAGGAAATGGGAATTGCTTCCCTTGTTCTGTGAATGAAAGTTTAGGAATCTCCTAGTTTCAGCAAAGAATACAACAAGTGAGAGAATGTTGGGTTTTTATAATCTTTGTAGTGAAAGTCTAGTCGAGGTGGATCGAATGACGGTCAAATTCAAGGTGGATTGATAGTAGGTCGAGGGTCAAGGTAGATCGACAACAAGTCAAATTTTGAGGTTGGTCGATTGGGTAAATTCAAAGTCGAAGATCGAGGCAGTTCGACATGGTAAAGGCATATATAATAATTAGAAGATCTCAACCAATAAGAGGTCAATAGGCAGGCAAGTGGAAACCAACTAAAGACTGAATGAAGGCTGACTGGTAGTCGACTGGAAATCCGACTTGGAGTCGATTGTAACAAAATCCCTAGATTTGCAAGATTTGTAACCAATGATCTGCATGGATTTGTAACCATTTTTGGGCGGAAAGTCTTTAGGTTTTTTCCTATTGTAAAGCCTATAAAGAGGCATGTTGTAAGGATGTAAAGGATAATCCTGAATCTTTATATGATGAATGGATAATCTCCAAGATTCTATAATTTAGAGGTTGTTGGTCATGCAGATGTAAGTCAGATTGGCTATATGGTTGTTCTTTTGTAAGAAAGAGGTTATGATGTTGATTGTGTCTTAGGTGTCGACCAAGGTTAGACATGTAACCTTTTATTCAGATTGAATAAGACAATAAGAGAGAATAATGCTCAAGGAATTTTGGTTTTCCCGGTTTGGATTTCTAGGGTAAAATATCTATGTACTGTGTGATTGCTTTTCCATTTACATTCTTGATTAAATTCTTCTTCTCTTCTGCTAGGTTTAGTGTGGAAGTGTATCTCATTTCTTGACATTTTTGTACAACACATTGTATGTTATCATTTCATTTTTATGCAATCGAGATGTTTATTTCACTTTAGTTATATTCATATGTGGACTTATTATTTGAGGATAATATGTATCAAATAGTGTCATTCGACACTTTTTTATCTTGAGCACCATAAATTGCCAAAAATGGTGTCTTTTGATACCATCATTGTTAAGAACATTTGTGCCCTATGATTCTAGTTTCATTGTTGCATAAAATTCATTTCAATTCATACATGTTTCTAGAAATGTTTAGATGGTTAAATGTAAACATGGCTTGAGTATCTGCCCATCATTTTCATAGTGGATAAAGTTTTGGAACCCTAGAGTCAACTCTGCCTACAACCTTGTAGGATGGAAACTCTTCCCATAAGACTGTGGGAAAATTTGTCATCCATTCTACATGGAAAATCTTCCCACATGACTGTGGGTAGAGTTTCCACCCATCCTAGATGGAAACTCTACCCAGAGGCCTATGGGAAGAGTTTTCATCCTACAAGGTTGTAGGCAAAGTTGACTCTAGGGTTCCAAAACTTGATTCCACTATGAAAATCATGAGGAGATACTCAATTCATGTTTACATTTAACCATATAAAAATTTCTCAAAACATGTATGACTTGAATTGCGGTCAGATTTTCCACCCACCCTAGATGAAAACTCTTCCCATAGGCCTATGGGAAGAGTTTCCATCTAGGACAGATTGTAAATCATCCTACGGGATTTCACCATAGTGTGGCATAACAAAATTTAGTGATCTCGTTATGCAATACATAAAGTTAGGGGATATATTAGTGTCTGTATTTGTGTGTAACTCTTAAAAAATCAAATAGAGATAAAAATAAATAAAAAAAAACAGCTACAAACTTGGATATTTTGGACCCTCAAACTATTTATCTATATTGATATATTTTCACCCTTGAACTATTTAATTACATTGAGATTTGTACCTTCATGCTTCATATATATATCAATTTAAAATTGTGAAGCCTCAAAGATGCATGTTCTTTTCCTGGGATTTTATGAAGAGATCCATCCCACGGGCTAAGTTGTCACCCATCCTAGATGGAAAATTTTCCCATAGGCCATGGATGGAAACTTGGTCTATGGGATGGATCTCTTCATTAACTCCTAGGAATAGAATATGCAACTTTGAGGCTTCAAAATTTTAAATTGATATATATATATGAAGCATCGAGGTACAAATATCAATGTAGTTAAATAGTTTGAGGTTGAAAATACATCAATGTATATAAATATTTTGAGGGTGAAAAACATATAGGTTTGTAGTTGTAATTTTTTTTTATCTCTGTTGGATTTTTTTAAGGGTTACACACAAACACAGACATTAAGATATCCCCTAACCCACTCTATTGAATAATGAGACCACTGAATGTTTTGTTGCCACATTATGGTGAAAGTCAAAACATACTTTTTAGGATTCGATAGTGTTTTAAAAACTCATTAATACAAATCAGGAGCCCATTTGATGGCTTGAGAGACTACCAATGTTATCTCAACAATTATGTCACAATTTGTTAAAGTGTAAGTCCTAGGAAGGCCATGTCCTTGATGCATCTGTTTATAAACTCCCAAGAACAGAACATGCATCCTTGAGGCTTCAAAATTTTAAATATGAAACATGTAGGTATATATATCAATGTAGATAAATAGGTACACATAAATAGGACCCATAGATGTGGGATTCACATTTTAGAACTGGTTGGAAAATATTATATTCCTTGTGTGAATGCTAGGTGGGCCTCCTTTCTCAAAGTTTTTTGGAAATATGGTTGGTTTACAAATGATGAAGCATGTATGTTTTTTCTTTAGGGTAGTGGATAGTCCAACCACTTAGACTCAAGAAATTGGAAGAAATTTGAGAACAACATGACACATTGAGGAAAATTGGGAAAGGTGTAGCTTCTAAGTGACTTGCACAGATGAAAATTTGAAGTTCAAGAGTTCTAAATATTATCTAAACTTGAGTTCCATTTTCCATGTGTTTTACAATGTTATATGCCATGGAGGTTTAAAAAAAAGAATTTGGAGCTTATGGTGGCCTATGTGTATGCACTGGTAAAACTTTCCATAATCCTATAATGTCATATCAAATAAATTATTTCATATTTATCAATTAGACATATGATTCCTTTTCTCATTTGCAACTCCTCATCATTGTTATCTTCTGATTTCTATGGGACAGATCGAGATATGTTGGAAACATGAGACAATCACAAGACCATGGAGTAATGTGGTTCATGTCTACTGATAGAATGTGATGCAACATTTATGGACAAGAAGACTTAGGGAATACTAAGTAATATTCACATTGTTGTAGTCAATGAAGGTGATCCTTTTCCTCAAATTATTTTGAATATATAAAACATAATATGTTCCTTCCTTAAATCTTATACATTTTATTTATAAAACAAGTATACATTGAGGTATACAACTTTGTAACCTCTTGTTTTTAATTCATTTTAGTTACATCTATATTTATTTGTGTTAAGAATTTAATTTGAAAACAATGGTACAAAAATCCTTGTCTTCTCCCAACCATAGGAAATACAGTCTTCTTTGTGTTCCTTTTTATTTTTTTATCCATGATTTTGAACTAGAAAATCTATTGGATGAAATGTAATTATCACCCTTATGGAATCCTATAGGATTCCAGTAGGATTCTATCTCTTCCCATAGGCCTCTACGGGAAAATATGGCATCCTATAGGCATGTAGCCTATGGGCTTTAGAAAAAACATTCAAAACATCGTCTTCTTTAAAACCTCTTAGAATGACCTCAAAATCACCATTGAACTCTTCTATTGCATGTATCCTATCAGCTGAGATAAATACACTAGATAAATCATCTACTATCTCAAACATCCCTATTTGGAATGAACCAATAGATGCATCTATAACCAAAACAACAATATCTTCTTGTGATGCACCAAAAATCATATTTGGAACAAAATCCTTATGCCCGGGACAATCTAGAAGTATAACCTTGAAGTTCCATAGTTCAAAATGTGCTACAACCACTCCAATGCATATGGAAATGATTGTTTTTCTTTCCATTAAGCCTCCTTGTAGCAATCTTCCCATCATAGTCTATTTTCCAATATAATTTCCAGGTGTAGCATGCTCTTGTAGGGTTCTTTCTTTTCCAAAAGCATCCAGATTCATACTTTTAATCCTCCATAGGAAATACCTTCCTCAAGTTTGAAGGATTTATCTATTCATGGTCACTTGTAATTCCTTGATAAGTTTTGCACAAGCCATGCCTTCATAACCATCAGTTTTTCCTCTTTGAAAATCATCCCTTGTAAAATTTTAGCATGTTTAGGTTCCTGTGAAGACATTTATGCAAAAAGAGACATTTTCAATACTGATGTTTGAGATGATTTTCATGTATATTTTTCAACAAATGTCTAAAATGATTCTAAGGAATCATTATAAATCACCCCACATATGCCACATATAGATAAGGACTCTGTGTTATCATATTTTCAAACTGTGAAACGCCAATACTCAAGTGGTACATTGGATTGATCCAACTTAATCACATTCTCTCCTCCATACAATATATGGTTACCATGTCACAATACTCATATATCACTCGACCATCATATCAACATTGTACAAGGGACAAAATCACTAAAATGAGGCAAGTATGTTGATTCATCATGAAAAGGAATAATAGTGTGAGAGGTAAAGTAGACCATAGTTATACTTCTCCATTAGCACCAAGGAGAATGCTATCATTACCCATTTAAGGACCAAGTGAAACAATAGAGAAAGAAAAACCAACCAAGGCATTCAACCACCTAGTCCATTGAATCGACATCTAATATCCCATGCACCATAAAAGCATAACCATGAATGTGTGATGAAAATCACACCTTTTAACCCTCATACAATATGAGGTATAACATAGATAAACACAATTATATATTAATTGGTATTTGTAATTTATAATTTGGCAATATCAAGGAGGCCAATTTTAGCATCACCTATCTTGATATGTGAATCCAGTGTGGGGATATATCTCCCATACCTGGTATGTGTTTTGGGAAACTGAGTGTGGGATTGATTTCCCCTAAGCACCTGGGGGTGCACCCAATGTTCTCTAGATCATTTCAAGGGACATTTCATTGAAACAGGGGATACCCCCCAAAAATTAAAAAATAGTTAAAACATAACAAATATTAAGTGGGAAAATCTTATACACAGCTTGGTATTTTATGGAAGGGAGTTACTAGATGGGTTTGAAGCAAAAATGTGGTAATTTTGTAGGAAAAGAAGATCTTGTATTTAAAATCGAGATGAAGCACATTGGATTTTGTATTTCAAATTCATTTGGACAAAGATGATAAGGGAATTGTACATAGATGTTTGGAAGTGATGTTACTGAAATGGCCTACAAGCTATCTTATTTTCATTCATTTTTAATATGGGACACCCATTTAAGTAACTTTTACATAGAAATCTTAGTCATTTTGTGATATTTCCATAGGTTTTAGTTTTCTATGTGGTTTCTTTTAAAGATTTGTATACCTTATGCTAAAGATTGTTGCTTTTCTATGTGTGTAATTGGCACACATGAAAACAAATTAGATAATTCTAAATGGCTTTTTTAGTTGTATATGATAAGTGGTATATCCTTGTTTTTTTTTTATTCTCCTTTACTGAATCAATTTCATCTTGAATTTTTCTAATCCAGATTTAGTACTATTAGTGTCAGAAGTCACTCCTGGATTGCTTGCAGGAGAAGAGCCCAACGCCCATCAGTTTTATGTCACGATTTACTTAAGGGGGTGATTAGATGGGTAAAGACTCAAGAAAATATAGCTTTAACTCAGTAAATCGGGCTTGGTATGTAGAAAGCAAGGGAGGTCTTGATCCAACTTCCGTCAGTAAATGGATTAAAGGGTGGTAGATGGAAGACTTGTGAGAAGGGTGAGAAAGACTGCCTCGGGCGACAGGCCTTCTGAGGCTTGAGGGTGAAAAACTCAGAAGCCAAGATCCTCTTGGTTCAGAGCTTCAAGGAGCTGAGGGGTGACTCGACTGAATCCTTCAATTCCAAGTCGTTTCAGTGCTGAGAAAATCACAAGAACTGATCAGAAACAATGCAACTGTTACAGTGATCCAACCTATATCATCCTATAACAGCTACAACTCGACTGGATCCTCCAATTCCAAGTTGTTCTAACACAGTAAACAAAGAGATGGAAAAGAAGCTGACATCCATAAAGTAAGAAGTCTCAAATGCCTTGTACATTAACCAGAGCGACCAACACTTTCATCAAAAATTTAAAATTGGGAGCCTTGCTCAACCATCAATAGATTACAAAAATACAAAGACTGAGTCTATATACTCAGAAAAATTTGCCTAACAACAGCGTGCTCAGTCATCCAAGGCTTGGTGTCCCTTCAGTAGAATTTGGACAGATATCCTGTGTCAGATGCCATCTTAACTGCGCATGGATCCTATAAGGGGAGTAGCTGAGCCATTAAGAGCCAAGTTAGTGTGTGTAGACCTCCTCTTGTTAATCGAGGACTGGGCATGGCCTCTTTGGAAAAATTGGTACACAGGACCCTCTCGAGAAGAACGCTGGCCAGGCTCTCCATATCTTGCACTTAATGCATAAAGAGAGGTTTCAACCACTCTTTCTTACCTTCATTTACTTCAAGTGAAAACCAGGCTTAAGGTTGGATCAAATGGCACCCGGAGAACACGATGAACCTTTCGGTGACTAGACCCAACGCCTTTATCCCCCTTTGCGCAGCTCTTTTATTTCCCAGGTGACCATGGGCTGTGACCTTTCGTTTACTCTCAAAGGAGCTTTTGGCGTTCGAGAATAGGAAGGGGATGATCCTTGTTTCTTGAAATCGTGATGATCGAAACACCAAGACGACTTAATCTGGTGCCACATGTCCCTCTAGATCTGACAGTTATGAACTCTCCCTACGATGCTATGGGCCTGGGTCTTGGATACCCCCGACACCTTGCACATCGGGAAATGACAAAGCTACTCTTCGCGCCTTGAAATCGCGATGGGCGAAATGACGAGGAACCTAATCACACACCTGGTGTCTCCTATGGATGGATGACTGATATTATTCAGCGATACTGCGGGCCCGACTCTGGGCACTTTCGGCGCTTCGAGGTTCGAGGTTTCGCGATGCAGAGTGATATGGAACTTTCACCCTTCGAACTTGCGACTGCCAAAAATCCGACATGATCGGATCACATGCCACGTATCCTTTGGATGGACGGCTGCTATCCTTCCCTGCATATAATATGGGTGCAATGCATTTGCGCTAATCTCGGTGCAACTCCACTAACCACGATTTTCCGCCAACCGCTGATCTACTCTTATGGATGAATCTAGACCACCGACGATATAATCTTGCCTACTCGCTTTCTTGGGAGCTTGAAATGAGATTTTTTGCGTTGCTCTTGGGCGCTCCTCATGCGACTCGCTGAACCGAATGCTTTTGTGCCTCAGACAAGAAATTTTACTAACATTAGGCTCCATGGGGGATAGAGTCATCCCTGTGATGCTCTAAGGACTCATTTTGCAGTTCCAGTGCCTTTTTGTTGGGCTATGGAGTCATTTAGTAAGCCGAAACAATAAAAATAAGAACAAAGAACTAAAAGGACAATATTTAAAAAAAAAGGAGCCTCCAAAGTATCAAACAAAACACTTCTTAAGAAAATGCCCATTTACTGGGCTGTTGAAAACTTCTTCACCCTCCAAATCCTGCAACTTGTACTTGCTATTTGAGAAAACTTCAGATATTTTGAAGGGCCCAATCCATAGGGCTTCAAATTTGTCGTGCTTGTGTTTATCCTGTTTAGGAGCATCCCATTTCAGTACCAGGTCTCCTATCCGAAACTCTTCCTTCTTGGGATTCTTATCAAAACCATGCTTGATCCTTTGCTAATGGTCCTGAATTCTACCCATTACCTACTCCCTGACCTGCTGGACTTCCACTAGCTGATGAATTCTTCTGATCATGTCATCAGGCTCCTCTTGATGATCCTGGAGGAATTTTGCTACAGGAATGGATAAATGAGAAGGAAACAAAGCCTCTACTCCATAGAATAATTGGAAAGGAGAGACACCTATAGATCTCTTTGTGGTCACTCGATCAACCCATAGAGCGAATTTCAATTTTGAATGCCAAGAATTCTTGTTGTCTTCCAACAGCCTTTTGATGATCCTAATCAGGCTTTTGTTGGAGGATTCTGCTAAGTCGTTTCCCTATGGGTAGTATGGGGTGGAATGAATCAGTTTGATCCCGAATTTCTCACAAAACTTGGCTAACGACTCATCCCCAAAAGCAGTTGCATTATCAGTGACAATCTTACTTGGGCAGCCGAACCTTGTGATGAGTTCCTCCAGGAACCCAATGATTACCTTGTCAGAAGCACTCCTGGTGGGAACAACTTCAATACACTTGGTGAAGAAATCAGTAGCCATCATGATCCATCTGTACTGCCCACTGGAAGCAAGGTGAATTTCTCCAATGAAATCTAGGCCCCATTGCTGGAAAGGTCCTGAAACAACCACAGGATTTAATGGCAGAGACTTGAGCTATTGTTTACATGCAAATATTTGACATTTGGTGCAAGCTCGGACCCTTCTGCAGACATCAGTGAATACGGTGGGCTAGTAGTATCCAACCCTGAGGATTTTGTGGGCTGTGGCCTTCCAGAAATGGTGCCCTCCACATAGGCTGCTGTGAAATTCAAACATGATCATGTCGGCCTCTTGTGGATCCATGCATTTTAAAAGTACCCCCAAGGGGTCTTTCCAGTATAAAATTTGATCGATAAGGTAGTATCTGACTGCCTTGAGCTTCAAAGCTCTTTCTTTGTTTCTTTGTAGGCCGTCTGGAGGCCGCAACTCTTACAGAAAGTATATGACATCCTTATACCAAGGACATCTAGTCAACGGGGGCTCCCTTTGAGGGTCCATGTCAGGCAACTAACCCTGCTGAATTCCTGAGCATTCATTGATAAAACTTATCCCCAAAGCTTGGCAATTGGCTTCAGCCAATAGCGCCCCCCCCTCGGGGGGTGCAGGGGGGCGGAGTCCCCCGCGCTGGGGTTCGGGGGCAGCGCCCCCAAAAAAATTTTTTTGGCCCGACATATTTTCGCCGGTTTTGGGCCGACATATTATTGCTGGGCCAACATATTTCCGGGATGACATATTTCTGGGACCACATGATATTAGGTGGTTTTCGGCACATGGTTTTTTGTCGATGGTTTTCTATTTTCGGTTAAGGAATTAGGGTTTTGGACTAATCTAGGTCATTGGGTTAGGGTTTTGGATGTCGCTGGCTCCTATATGTA
>JZKD02S2386363.1:1072877-1092676 GCA_000966675.3 Picea glauca
CTTGCAAATATTCTACAGAGACACTATGAAAAATAATGTGATATAGAGTTCATATATTCAAATTTTGTTGTATAATTTACTACCTACAAGGTTGGTTGTAAACTTACTATACTACAAAATTTGTTGTAGAGTTTCTGAAAAATAGATTTTTCTATAGAGTTTTCCTCCAACTGAATTCGTTGTAAAGTTTCCCACCAACAATAAAACAAGTGGTTGTGACAATTTTTTACAAAACTTCCAACCTATTCACTTATCATCCCTAGCTTGTACAAGAAGATTCCAACTTGTGAATAATCAGATTTCAAAAAAGATCCCAACTTGTTTCATATTCATTATATTGGAGACTCTAAAGATGACATCTCTGATGGAGACCTAATACTAATGAGTCCAATTTAAAATCAAACATTATGATGTTTCGATCACTAAATAAAAGAGTGACAAGGAAGTATTTCAAACCCAACAAAAACTTCCCTCAAAACCGAGTTAAGTTGGTTGCATAGCAAAGAATTTGATACTCGGATATAAAACCATAGACCATAGACTATTGAGAAGTTGACAAGGTTAACAAATGTTGTATTTAGGCTCTTCTTTAGTTCATATTTCAAACCCAAGAAACACAATATTTTTAGGTATATAACGATATAGGTTTCTAGAAGTAGAAAACATAATTTTAAGTGGATCAATGGTAGTTGTATTCATATTTTGTTACCAATAGAAAGGATAAGGTATAAATGTGTGTAAAATTGATTGATAAACGATCATGAATTTTCTCTTTAAATGTTATCAACTATCATAGGATTTTAGATCATTGGTTGACTAATCTGTAGCATTGATAAAAATGATTTTCCAACCATTTTAAATCCCCCTCTACCAAATTTTAGATGTACATCACAGCTGGGTAAATGATAAATAATATTAAGGGTAAATCCCAGTATAATGTACAAAACCAAAATAGTTCACTCAAAACTACAATTATAACTATTGTTTCACTAGGCATTTCAAAAGAATCCAATAGCTAAAATGCATACCATAAAGGGAAATTAATCATCATGTGTACACAAAATAGAAAATGAATGTCTTCACAATTTTATTGAATTAGAACATAGAAGGCCAAAATTATGACTACAAAGAGTTATTCGTGAAATAAGAAAACACAAATAATGATGAAAATGATGTTTCCACAATGGAATGTTCTTTACATATCCAAATGAGGTGCTCTGATACAATTATTGATCCATAACAATGATATGTAGGATCCCATTGGTGTGTTTCCCAATAAAATTGTATAAACACATGGGGTTGATGGATTTTTTTCCAAATAAAGAAATCTGAATGTTTTACCCACTCACCATTTTCCGGGAGGTTTGTGACTGTTGATTGGAATCTGAGGTTGGTTGAAATCCATCAGGAAAAATTTTCCATGTATAGAAGACAACTTCCTTGATATTTTCATAGACTTCAACAATGAACTCTAATGAATTATTCCTCCTTTCAATCCTGGGAGGCACTGAGTGCACTGCAATATATTGAAATGTCACCATGAAACTCTCATTTGAACATGGAATATCAACATGAGACATTGTGTATTGTTTTTTGAGATTTCAAGTGATTGTAAACTTTGGATGAAATTAGTTGAATAGTGTGATTATGTTCTCGATGTGCTTGAAAAATGCCTAGAAATGAAGGAAATACATTATTGTGCCTCCCATATTCTCTAGAGGAAGATACTCTAGTTGCAACAACCTCATTATCACCCTTTGTTGAAACAAGTTGGAAACTAGTATGATTTCCATCCTTCATGGAAATAAATTGACAAAAGAATGATTCTCCCATTCGAGTGGTTGGGCCCCACCTTCTAATAGATCTCTCCATAAAGAAAAAATCGACAACACCTGCAAAACATTATAATGCAATTAGCATGATATATTAAAAATGTAATAACATGCATTAAAAATATCATTTTGATATATCAATTGATAATTCAAGAACATATTAAAGGATTCATATATATATATACATATATGCATACCATCAATGATATCAAATGATATCAAGAATGCCTCTTTTTTGTAAAAAACCTTGCATGGATGCAAATTCACACTTTTAGGAATTTGGTGGCCTCGACCAATGACATCCTCAAGACAATCAATTATTCTCACCCAGCAAAATGTTTTACCAGATGAAACATATACTAGGCATTCCAACACTTCTACAGGATATGGAATACAAAATGATTTATATTTAGACGAATTGGACACATTTTCATAGTAAATGCGAACATAGTTACCTAACTTGATAATTAAATCAACTGGATTTGTGGTAAGTATAACAAGCCATCTAAATAAATGAATTTTTTCCCATCAATCTTAACAAAACACCCATCTCTTAATAGAGGAGTCACATCCAAGCTAGATCCAATATAATATCCAAGTTTAATACATGTTGAAACCATTTCCTGTAATATAGTTGAACTAGTCAAACCTTGTTGTAATTGTAGTTCACTTAATGAGGGATGGTGTAATGAATGTATTCCATCTTCATCTATGTAGACCATTGTGTTTATGTTTATGTCAATCCATGAGTCATTTGTACCAACAATGTAATGGTTTGGATCATAAACACAAGGATCTAAGCATGTCAACTCTAGGTTACTTGTGTGATACTCATCAATAATTTTGCACATCATAATTTGTTTCGAACCATTTTTTTCTTCACTAAGAAGACCAATAGTATCAAAGGATGGAACAATGCCACTAACAAACTACATAGTTGAGAGATTTCTAAGTAGATATGGTTTACGCCCATCATTTTGCATCCAGTCACTAACATTACCACCATTTAAGGAACTATCCTTTGGGACAACAACACTAGATGGTGCTTGTGATTTTTTCTGACATCGAGCTTGCAAAACCTTATCCATGAAAAAAGTGAGAAAAACTACACATTACATGAAAAGTTTCATTTTATTAGTGCACATTACATAAAGAGATGTCAAACTAGGATAAGATCAAAGTACGTAAACAAAACATGTCATAAATCAAGTGAAGGATGCATGCAAATTTCAAAGAGATCTAGTTTTCTAATGCATATAAAATCTTATTGGGACATGATGAAATTTGATGAAGTAAATGTTGGGGCATGATGCAATTTGATGAAGTAAATATTGGGACATGAAGCAATTTGGTGAAGTGAATGTGTACATTCTCATAATAAATTGAAATAACACCATCCACTATAAATTTTAGAAAAACAATATCTATATATAATCAATTTTGATGGGATTACAATGGGTGCCATAAGCTAAATGCAGGGAAGTGACCTAGGGTTTACACTAGTGATGTTTTTCCTTGGGGAAAAAAAGATATAGATAGATAGATAGATATGTGTTGCTTTCTTGGTCCACACATTTAATGTGGAGTAATCATACTTTAAAATAATAGAAAAAAATCACTCTATGTTGCAATAAAGGCCACTTTTAAGCTTTAAGATACTTGTCAACAAATAAATTATTTACAAGACAACAAATTTTAGTCGCCTTCCTAATTAATATGATAATTTAACAAACAAGACAATAAATTCGAATGGAATTCCCAATAAATATTCTTAAATGGATGATGTCTCATACTTTTCCTACTTAGATGTATTTGATGCTCAAACCCATCATCAAATTCTGATCAAGCTTATTTCCATTCCTTAGGATAATTTTACAATACTTTAAAGATTCATGTGAAACGTCAAATGATGATGATGATGATGATGATAATTTTACCGCTAGGTTGAATGCTAAAAGGACTAGGCATGTCTTCCCGAGGATGCCCAAAATACATAACAATTTTTTGTTTGTCAGATATGTTTCATTGAAACATGAAAAATATTCTTTATATCACATTCAAACATTTGCTTAGTTATGCTCTACCCAAGAATATAGAATTAAGGTTGCATTTTACATTTTTTGGGCCCCAATATAAGGATAATAGTCTAAGTGTCCAAGTTTTTTGGGTGCATGTGTAGGGACATGATTGATAGTTTCAAAATCAGGGTTAGTGGGCTTCTCTCTCTTTCTCTCATTCAACACCCATATATTATGTAAAAATTCCAAGGTAACCATAAATTGGGGTAGTGATGAGAGGGAGCTAATGCCTTTTCTCACACCCTAGGAATTTATAGCATGAGTGGAATGTGCACATGACCTAATTCAATAAGACTACTAACAACATTGAAGAAAATTTCCATTATCCTCAACAAAACATGAGAATACTTCATTGTTTCTTACTCTTCTTCATTTGCATTTTCTCTCCCTATCTTCAATGTCGATGGAAAACTAGTATGGACCACATAGTTGAAGACATCATCCAAGTGAGAAACTAGAACTTGAAGACTGTGCTTAAAGAAATCTACTTAGAAAATCTCCTCGTCTACCACTTTTCTATTTATTATCACTCAAATGACCTCTTTAATGTCACCATCTCAAAATAGGAAGCATGAAGGAGGTGGAGAGGTAACTTGAACATGGGGTTTTCTGGGGATATCATACAGAGTGGATGTGTGAGAGAACAAGGATCTGGGGTTAAGGTAAGATGGAAGGGAAATGGTGGGGGAGGATGGTGAGCCAAAATTGTTTGGGGGAGTGAATAAGGGAAGTAAATTGGTCTCATCTCTTCTTAGAAATAAAGAGGAATGTATTGTGGTGGAGGAGACGACAATGTGAAGCTCTAAGGCTAGGATAAGAGGGGCGAACATGGGTGAATGTGTTATGAATATGGAAGTGGGGAGACTTGCATTCCTTGTCATACCATAAGTTCATAGGGAAAGAGTTGGTATTTTGGGAGTTGGAAGTAGGTTGAGTGAAGTGAGAGTAGGATTTGAGTGTTATCCTCCCCACCCAAGTTCTATTACCGTAAATGAAACATTGAGCTCATAATGAGTATATTTTTGTAACAACTTCAAGCCATGTTTTTGTTTTTTCCTTGTACCTTGAAGAATCTAGGGTTTACCCTGGGTTCCACCCTTGAATGAGGGGAAGTACCCATGATTTTTCCTCGGGCAGTATTAGTGAAAAAAAAAACATTTGTTTTTATGGATTACTCCTAAGCATAGATTTTATAGGATTCATAATACATTTGAGGAGGAATGTCCATGATATTTCATTCTAGGGAGCGTAATGATGGAAGAGCTTCACCATAAAAGTGACAATAGAGAAATTTTAAAGTTTCTCTATTTAAAGCTACATTTTAAATGGTTGTAGAGGAGTTATAATTTGACATTTCTAAGGCAAACCCATAAAATGGTTGAGTAGGAAAACCATAAGGCATCTATCTTCGTTCTCCTAAAATCAAGGACACTAACAATAACTTGATACAAGAAAAATAATGTATTATGCTTCTACAAATGATGAAGTGTAAGTATTGATGATTTTGTAGCATCGGGAGGCATTCCCACAAGTGCCCTAGGTGTTAAGAATGTGGGAATCATCATGGGAATTATGATGTACTTTTTGTTTAAAAAAAAACCCCTTGTATTTTGAGTTGGGGGCTTGATGATGGGTTATGTGGGTTTGTGATGGGGCTTCAAACCCATAGGAAAGTCTAATTTGGTGTTTACCTTGTGGAGGGGCTTCTCAATCTAACCCATAGATTTGTATATAAAGGAGAGAGGTCATTGTGACTTTTCATTATTTTAGTGACAATTGAGAGAGAGCTTGGTGATTTTACTCAGTGCTTGGTGACCTCAGTCCAACCACAAAGGAGTTCGCTTAGCCTCAATTTCTATTGTGTTTTGTCTTTTTTTGGGTAGGTACAAGTGAGGAGGAGGTTTGTACCTAATATGGAAGCCAAGAAAGGGCAGGTCGAAGCCTAGGAGAGGTTTGACATGTTGGAACAACCTATCCATAGCAAGGAAGTAAGGTGCCATAGGTGCTAGGAGGATCGACCTAGTTGGTACAACCCTCCAAGAAGGCTTGAATAGGTTCCATATGTAAAAAAAGGTGGCCAAGAGGCTTTTCCATCCCATGGTAGGTTACTATAGGGAAAGGATAGCAAGGAAGAGGTTGTTAAGTGGTTCAAACTATCAAGAAAAAGGGGTGGAGGGTTGTTGTGGTATGTTCCTGCTGATAACAAGAGGGCACATGTCTAGATGAGGTTTACCACGGTCTGTAGAAGGTTTCCATAGGGTGCAACCTACTATTGGAGAGCTATCGCAGGATAGAAAATCCTGGAAGAGGTCTGCGCAGGTGCTAGAGGACTATCAGGGAGGCCCAGATAGGTGAAAACATGTGGCAACAAGTCTAGGAAGAGTTCAACCTTACAAAAGAGGGATGGATAGAAAGGAAAGGAGTTTGTTACAGGTGGAAACAACTGGTATAGTAAGGTACAATAAGGTACATGAAGCTATAGTATCAAAATTGAGGAAAGCCAGTAGAGTTGCTACAACATCACCCTAACAACATATTTTTGGAGTTGAGCTTTGGCATAGAAACCAAGTAAGGTTTCAATAGTTCTTGTAAGTGTTATTGACATATTTGTTTGTATAAATATTTGATCCATTGTCCCCGGTACGGGAGCCTTTTTGGTTCTTGGTTTAAGAACTATGATTTGAGCATTAAATTCTTATGTACATGTGTTTGTTTTAATTGTGAGTTTTATCTTTTGTTGTGCTAAGATGTTAGGTATATGAGTGTGTTTATGGTTACACTTGAAACAGTAAATATGTGTACAAATTTTGAAGACATAGACCAAACCTGAGGTGCGGTCGAAATATAACATGGTATTAGAGATATGGTTCTGATAAGGGCAATTGTTTGTTGAGGTATTTTCATAGGTGGCAACTCTAAGAGGGAGCTGGAGTGACTGTTGTAGGTAGTATTAGGTTGGATGAGTTTGAGACATGGATCAAAGTGTCCAAATGAAGAGGTGTGTGCTATTCCATCTCGGTGGTGTGGCAGCTTGGGAGTTTTGGTGGATTGAATAAGAGCCCTGATCACAACGATATGTTATATGGAAGGTTCTCAACCTTGTGGATGGACTTCCAGTGGCTTGTCATAGTGAGTTGTGATGGGTGAAACTCAAGTGATTTGGCACAGATGAGATAGATTCATGCAGTTTGCAGGTTGATGAGATAGATTCTTCATCAGGATGAAGATTTGCACATTATGGAGGTGTGAAAGTGTATGAAGTAATTGACTGAGGAGGATAAGGACACTTGCAAATCTGAGTTGCATAGGTTTAGAGTGAACTAGACCGAGTTTCTATCTGTAGCTTCGGACTATTCAGAGAGAGGACACATAGTCATTGGAAGCATGTTCATAGACATAGAGAATCTTGTGAGTTGGATGATGGAATTGAGTAGAAGTTCATTGGATGGTCATGACTTAGGTAATAAGGATGTTTTCCTTAGAGGATTGCATGGTTCTTATATAGTGGGAGCCACTGATGCATGACAGGGGCACAAAATTTGTTCAAGAGCTTCACAGTGTCTGAATCAGATATGTACGAGGAGCTTGGTATAAGGACCAGGCATGCAGTACAAGGATATGGAGTAGTGGTATTTAAATGGATTCAAGGGATGTATTTATAGTGGAAAATGTGCTATGGGTGCCAAGAGTGTGTTCTCAGCCTCAAGGATTGAGGAGTAGGATTGTGTAGTGTTGTTCCAGGATGGACATGTGTTATTGGATACCTAAAGGATGTATCCTAGGCACATCAGTGGCCTTGTAGTTAGAGAGGGAAACCTATATAAGCTAAGGGGATAGCCTATGAGTGTTGTAATAAGTAGGAGAAAATAGATAAATGAGGAGGAGCAGGTATCTCCACCAGTGGTGAGAAAAGTGGGCCCACCAACAACATAGGTATAGAAGGAGAGGGTAGCTCCAATAGTGGTGAAGTGGGTAGCTCCACTAGTAGTACACACTCAGAGGCAGAAATATTTCAGAGGGATTCATCCCTCGAGATCCAGTGGGGAGGATTAGCCTCCCAGGGATGTGCATAGGACAATGGAAAGGGAGCAGGCAGCTCTGAAGGTTGTGTAGACTCAGAGGGAGTCAATGTATTCAAAGGGAATCCAAATTTAGAGGGAGTTAAGAGACTCAGAGGGATTCAATATGCTCAAAGGTAGATTCAATCACTCAGTGCGAGAAAAAATTCAGATCCATATGGGAGAGAGTCATATTCCAAGACTGACAAGAGGGTGTCATGGGTTGAGATGGCTAGGTAGGATTCTCAAAAGAGGGAGGATTCTAGGAGAGTGATGTATTCCAATATGGGATCATCCCAGAGAGTTGGGTTTGCTTCAGTAACTAAGGATGCAACCAGTCAGGAGGATTAGAGAGAAGGATTTACTTTGGTGACATAGGGAGCAACTAATCAGGTGGATTAGAGAGTATTTTTGGTAGATAAATTAGTGTGGGAGACATAAATACTCCTATGATGGGAAACAAAGACAGATTTAGGTGATGGAATATTGGGTGAGAATGACTCCCTCGCTAAGAGAGAGTGTTGATTCTTTTTTATCATCAAGAGGCATTCCCATAGGTTCCCTAGGTGTCAAGAATGTGGGAATCATCACGGACATCACGATGAAATTTTCAGTTGAATAAAACCCTCTTTTATTTTTAGTTGGGGGCTTAGGGCTTGATGATGGGATTCATGTGTTTGTGATGGGGCTTCACACCCACTAGAAATTCTAAGTTGGTGTTGACTTTGTGGAGGGGATTCTCAAGCTAGCCCCTAGACTTGTATATAAAGGAGAGAGGTCACTGTGACTTTTCATTGTTACGGTGAAACGTGAGAGAGAGCTCAAAGATTTCAGTCCCTCCCTTGGTGACCTTAGTCCAACCATTGAGAAGGATACTTAGCCTTATTTTATTTTGTGTTTTTTCTTATTTTGTGAAGGTATAAGTGAGGAGGAGGGTTGTACCTCAGTTGGAAGCCAATAAATGTAGGTCGAGGCATAGGAGAGGCTCGACCTGTTGGAACAACCTAGCCATAACAAGGAATTAAGGTGTCGCAGGTGCTATGACATCCCTCCAAGAAGGCTTTGTCAAGTTCCATAGGCAAACAAAGGTGGCCGAGAGGCTCATCCAACTTGTGGTAGGTTACTGCAGGGAAGGGACAACAAGGAAGATTTTGTTGGGTGGTTCGTCCTATTGAGAACGAGGGGTCAATGGTTGTTGTGGTATGTTCCAACTGAGAACAAGCAATTGTAAGCCTAGAGGAGGTTTTTCGTAGGCTGTAGAAGGATGACGTAAAGTGAAAAATACTATTGGAGAGTTTTCACAGGCTAGAACAACCTAGAGGAGGTCTACACAGGTGTTGGAGGGCTGTTAGGGAGGCCCAAATAGGTGCCAACAAGTGGCAGAAAGTCTAGGAAGAGCTCATCTTTGAAAAAGAGGGTTGAATAACAAGTACACGAGTCTCTTATAGGTGGAAACAACTTGTATAGTAATGTACAAGAAGACACAACAACATAATTGAGGAAAATGAAGAGGGTTGTTATAACAACACCCTAACAACAATTTTTTGGAGTTGTGCTTTGGAACGGAAACCAAGTAAGGTTTTAATAGTGATTGTAAGTGTTGTTGATTATTATTTTGTGTAAATATTTGGGCCGTTGTCCCTGTTATGGGATCCATGTTGGTTCTTGGTTCAAGACCAATGATTTGAGCATTAAATTCTTTTGTACTTGTGTTTGATTTAATTGCCAATTTTATCTTCTATTGTGCTAAGGTGTTAGGAATCTAAGTGTCTTTATGGTAACACTTCAAATAGTAAATTTGTGTATAATTATCGAAGGAATAGACTAGACCTGAGGTGCATTCAAAATATATAAGTAAGGATGTTAGATAAGGGCCAAGACGAGGTTGATGTGAATACAATAAAATATTTATATAAGTTATCACGTTTTATGTTTTTTATTTGATTATAAGACATTAATAGGGTGCTACATGATACAAGTCAATATATAATGATTCACCAAAAGTTTAGAGTATAAGAAATGGAAGACAGGAGGTCTATGAACAAATTTGTGATGAATGTTCATTACTAAAGCACCAAGAGGAGTTTCCATTATTTCAGTCCAACAGATTACGCTTTGGCTTACAATATTTGTGGTATAAAAATATATTTTATGGGTTATAGGTTATTGATTTATAGGTTACATTCTATGTTGTATATATGATTCCTACATGTTGAAGGCATATGCCAAAGACATATTGTAACAAACATTGTGCTTCGAAAAGATAAAAAATCTTGATTGAAAAAATCACAAGGATAAAAGCTTACTAGTTTTTGCAATGAATTGATTCTCTTATATATGTAAGACCCTCAGCCACCCTACACACAAGATACCAAAAACCATTATGTGTTAAACCCATATTCTAACCACAATTATGCACCCCAAAAAAAAAAAAAAGTAACAAGCAAACTCACAAGGTAATAGGTTATTGTTTTTTGCAATGCATTGATTGTTTTAGATTTTTAAACCCTCAATTGATCACACTGCCTCTATGCTACCTTCCTATACAACACATTTTAGAGAAATGATATGCCCAAACCCTTGTATTCCTCCTTAGAGATGTTCACACTGCAAGGTGATAGATCTCGTGCGTTAGAAGGAAGTGATTGGTCACATTAGTGTCTCAGGCTGCACATTTTAGATCAATAATCTTATTAAACCCTCAAATCCATCCTTAGAATCCCTCATGATGCCAAACTCACATGTTGGAAGGAAGAGGTGGCCATGTTAGTGGAGAGGGAGATAGATCGATTGCATAGAACTTTCATTTTCCCCTTTTTACAGGCATTTGCATCTGCTTTGCTAACAAATCTTCAAATCGATGGTTGCAAATTCTCCTTGTAAGGGAAAATCATGTTTCTTCCTTTTTCCAACAAATAATCATGATCAATAGATTAAAATTCTTGTTGTAAGGTAAATCAAGGAGAACAACCAGTTTTGCTTCTCTCCCATCTAGAAAAAATGAAAAATGGAAAAAATAAATGATTTACTCCATTCCAAAGAAAGCGGATATGTGTTTCTATTATTATTTTTAACTACAATTATTTTATTTGAGTTAAATATGGTGGGGATGTTTTTTAAATATTGAGTTTGTCAGAAAATTTTAGCCGGATTTTATCCACTCAAACATGAAAAATTAAGTAACTCAAGGTTAAAAACACTCTACCATGAGTTAATTAAAAGGATACATTTAACATAGAGGATAGACTATTATGTTATCATGACATTGTTAAATAAGGGGCCATTACGAAAGGAAGGGGATCCATTCTTATTTTATTGAATATTGTTCTAATGGGAAGGAGAGCAAGGGACTAGGATACTTGAGCAGAATATAGCAAGTAGGGGCCCTATAGCATCCATATTAGGCACAATGTCCATAGTAATTGCACAATGAGTTCATATTTCTTTGTATTTACATTTCATAACTAAGAAGAAAAGAGAAAGGAATGGCCCTCACCTTATGGTTGGGTTTTTCTCATATTGGGTTTTTCCATAGTACATGTTGTGTTCATTATGTGTATGTTGTATTATTTGCTTCTTTAATTGTATTCTCAGTTTATTTCAGTATTTTTTGTGTTAAGATAGTAACATTCCAATGAAATATCCATAGTAGTTTGCAAATCATCTAACTTTTGAACTAACCTTCTTATAATACTTTCTAAATTGTATACGATAAATTTACTAAATCTTAAAGGATCAAATTCATTTAAAACTTAGACACATTATTATCATCTAAAATTATGGTATGGCAAGATCAAATCCTTTAAAGTGCAAACTTTTTCACTTTAAGGAATTTGATCCTTATCGACCCTTAATAAACTCATAATTAATATAAATTTAAATACATTTTATAATATTATTTTTATATATTAAAATTTATAAATACTTATTATTTAATGTGCATTAAAAGTATTATTACTTTATATTTAATTTTATATAAAATATTATATTAAATTGACATAAAATAATGTCTATAAAATTACTATAAAATACACTTTAATTCTCCATGTTATAACACAAATTGTCACATCTATGCATTTGTGACATGGCCCAACCCTTTTCCCTAGTTTGCTAATAAAAATCCCAACTTCCCTCATTAAAGTCACTTTAAAAACATGACTTTTTCTTATATCCGCGAGTTTCCTTTGTGCAACACGTTTATATTTGTGCTTTGCTAGCTTCCAACCTGCGGATGCCCTCAAAAAATGTGAAAAATAAAATAATTCCACATTTTCGAGCGGGGGTTTTGGTTGGGATTGTTTCCCGACATCCCTGGGCCCGTACCAAATAGAATTCAACCTCCTTAACCTCTCAAAGATGGTATAAATGCACCATTGGGGGCATGTACGAGAATAAGAACGGAGGTGCAAGATCATGCTGGAAAAATTTAACAAGCTTCCCTATACCCCTTTATTCTCTAAGTAGCATCCCATACCTGGAAAATTCTTTTCTAGTGTTCCTTCCTTCTCTTTATAACTACAGGGTGTGTTCTTATTCCTATTTAGTTATCCAAGGAAGATCCTCCCTACCGAGTTGATTCTTGAAGGTATTTGGAGGAACCCAGGGAAGTTGGCTCTAAACCAATACCAAAGGTTAAATCAGGTTGTAACTACCTTTCTCACATTGTTGTTAATATACAATTTCCATTTCCCTTCTATTGTGTGTTTATTGGTTCATTGTGATGTCATATTCCAATGTATTTCCTATATATTTGAATCGATGCCTATGATATATGTTATTTGAATGTATAACTACCTTGTAGTAGCCTATTCTTGGTTTCCTATTGCAGGCTAGTTCAGGAAGAGATCAAGAGTTCTTCAATAACTGAGAGTGGGGATCGACATCAAGTGAAGGATCCAAGGTTTGAGGCATTTCCCTATTTATTTATCTCTCTCTCCTTATAAAAAGTAGTGATTTCTTGTATTCATTGATATAGATGAGGATAGGTTCTATCTTTTGAATTCGGTCTTGCTCTATTGTGACTTGACCCAAAGTCACGGGGGGGGAATTCCATTAACAGAATTGGTGACCATACTAGGGATTCTCTTAGTTTGGGTCAATTTTAGGGTTTCTTTGGTTGTCTTAGTTTTTGTAGTTTTTCCTGCTTTTGGGCTTCATTTTCAGAGCATCCCTTATTTATAAACTTTTCCAAAAGTTTTTGGGAATCCTCCTTCAAGGTTGGATTTTTATTTTTCAAGTCTAATTGTCTCATCTCCATCTTATCCTTCCGTGAGTCGCAGATATCTGTGTGTTGCACATGTATGACCTGCGCATGTTTGTGGGTCCTAGTTCACATAGTTGCAAATCAGTGTAAGTGTCTTGAAATTGTAAGTTTTTCTCTCATAATTGGAAGGTCTAGGTGGGTTCTTCAACACATACTGAGCCTCCAGGGATTTTTTTTTCTCTAGATTTCCTGGTAAAGACTGTGAAAACTCTCAAGTCATCTTAAAGTTCTTGCTCTTGGTTTCCCAGTTTTCTTGGATTACTTTTAGCTTACATTTTAAAGAGAAATTATTTGACTTTTTTTTTTAAATTCCCCCTCATGGCGTGGGGGGGGGGCATGAATTGTATATCCTACAGTTTCTTTTAGCATCTTTGTTTACTTTTGATTTTATAGAAAGAAAAACAAAAAACAAAAAAAAAACTAGTTTTATGCTAGTTAGGTCTCTTTCTTTCTTTGCATTATTTTGCATTGTTATTTGAAAAAGAAAAAGATATTAGCCTAGGATTTTGTTTTCTTCTCACGTTAGAAGAATTTCAAAAGAAAAATAAGAAAGAAAATCATTTTTTTTCTTCTTTTTCTTTTCTCAAAAGGTTGCATTGTCATGTTGCATAGGAAAGAAGAAATTTACATTTAAAGGTTTGAAGGATTGCTCATTTTCCTATTGAAACTCTCTTTCATTTGAAGAATTAGTGTAAATTTTTATTTTCCAGTGTTTGTGTAAGTTTCATTTTTGCAAGAGTCTCAAACAAAATCAGTTGCACTTCCATATGCTTTGAGTAAAAACAACCACTAAAACGAACGCTAAACTCAAAATGTACTATACTTTGTTTCTAGGGTTCACAAATAAGTTTAGAGTTAGGGCCTTGGTTTAGGTTGGAGAGTGAATTTCTCCAAGGCCATAAAACAAACATAGGAGTTTTACCTAGGGAGAGATTCAAATCCAATTTTTGTATAAGTATAGTTGGGAGCCTCCTCTCACACAAGATATAAACATGAGGTTGTGTAAATGAGAGTCAAATAGATACCTCTCTGAAGCTTAACTAAGCGTAGTGGAAATATTGTATATTGGGGGTTTCTCTAGTTCCTTTATCTCTGTGAGAGGTGGTGCTTTAGAATCTTCAATATTTGTTACCCTACCCATATGTTTGATTTCAAGTGTCAATTGTACCCCCCGGATGCTGACTATGAGTTGGTAACTTTAGTTGTTTTTCCTAGGGATCTCAGAGGTGACTGCAGGGGTTTTTCATGGTACCTGGGGTAGATTTCATAACACACTTTTTAGTACTACTGGAGGGTGCCCCACAAAGCGTGGGTACTTGCACCAGATAAGGATGGTTAGTGGAGGTTGGGATAATTTCTTCTCACTCCTTCATCGATTGGTACACGAGACTTAATCAACCTGTGCCTTCATTTGGAAGGTCTCTTTCCACTTTTTCATTGCTCTAGACTCAAGATGTTATCCACTTGGGTTGAAAATTTGGAAAAATTGTTTTCTTGCGATGTTTCTCTTACGAATTGTTATTGGATTGTTTCCTTGTATATTTTTCCTTAGGCTGTTTCAGTATCACCACTTTTGAATCATTGATTCAAGGTGGTTGACCAACTGCTCTGTAGGTCAGGAATGACCCTTGGTATTTCTCTTGAAAGTGTGGAGATGCCTCCTAGAAGACGTGGGCTTTTATACCACTATTTTTCCACTGTTAGTGTGTGAGACTTTTATGGACATAAACAATCCCGCGAGGGATGAACCTATGCATAATAATTTCATGGCCAAATTTCTGGAGGATACCAACCAATGGACCTCTACCTAAGGGGATTCTTGTGTTTTTCTTTTCTTTGGAAACATTGGTGACCTCTTGATGGCCACTTTGAACATTCCTGGGTTGAATGTAGGACTATTGATTTGGTTGTCGACCACTTTGAATGTCCCAAATTCTCTTGATGCTTCTTAGATAAGCACTTTATGTCATGGGAATCAAATGGATGTTGATCCTTTATCTTCTGCACTAGTGAAGTCTTCTCCTTGTTTTTCTTACTCTTCTAGTGAAAGTATTGGTACTAGTAACCAGAAGTTTAAAAGGAATAAGAAGAGGAAGATTAAGAACAATAAGTCACCAACATTTGCTATTCATGTTGGAGACCTACACCCAGCCTCTACTAGTCATGTTGGAGGCATGAAACTAGCCATTGTGAGTCACACTGGAAGAAAACGTCCAATCACTACAATTTATACTAGAATTAGTTCACCAACCTTTTTCAATCATGTTGGAGACCCGTCAACAACCTCTGCGACTCATGTTGAAGACAAGAAAATAGTCATTGCAAGTCATGCTCAGTGCAAGAGTCTAGTCACTGTTATTCATACCGGACAAATATCAGCAACTTCTGCAAGTTATGTTGGAGACCAATACTTAGCCTCTACAAGTCATGTTGGGAGTAACCCACTAGTCGTTGCAAGTCATGTTGGGGGCATTGATACAGTTGAGAAGCCTAGACATATAGGGCATAAGCCCAACTTTCCTTGTAATATTTGTGATGGCTATCACCTTACTCTTATGTGCCCTGAGATTCAAGTGGTATGAAGAGCATGGTCCTTGTCTGAAGTCCCTTATGGTTCTGAGACATCTTCGGTTTCCTAGTAATCTATTCAATCATTTGTTGATGAAGTGGTCTTGTCGATGCAATCTTTGGTCGATACTACTCTCGTTTTGGGGGGGTGATGTGCCTCTTGACTATGTGGTCTCGCATCCTATTCAACCATTGGTTGAGGAAGTGGTCGATTCATATGTTAGGGATTGACGACTGCAGTAAGACCTTGTTAATAAAATCGTATTTAATTAATAATTGAGTTGAGAAGTGAGAGAGAGGAATTTATTGCTTCATGTTATTGTAGAATGGATTCTTGGGAATTTTCATAAGATGGTGTTTCACGTCTTTTAATTAATGTATTTTTTATTTAGATCTTATGTGTCAGGAACTTATCATGTGGTATGATTGTTATAGTCATCATTTTCCCGTGTGTCTTGTTAACTTGTCCTTTGGGTTCTTAGGGTTTTTTTTTCGTCTTGTGGTTGACAATTATTTCGATCTTGTAGCGTGTTTAACCTTCTTGGTTTTGGTCTAGATATGTTGTGTCAGTCTTGGGTTATTGTTACGCCTATCACTGTGTGACGACATGATTCCTGATGAGGGGATCATTGCACACCTTAATGAATAGAGGCGAACGATAACTTGGATGGAGTATGTGCTACCTGTTGTGTGTGTTTGCTCGTTGTAGTTTGTTGTTGGTTGGGATGTAACACATTCATGTGTTGGGATTGCATGCCATAAAGGTTATAGTTATCGGTCATCGAGGGTGTTGTGTCGAGATGGTGGATGTTGTCCTTTAGCTTATAGGCATTGTCAGTCGTTTCTATCTGTCTTGATCTCTACATGTGTTCACCCAGTTGCTCAATGTTCTCTTGTGTTGAGTCATTGTTTTTTGTTGCCTGATATGTGTGCATGGTGTTTTTCGTTAGTTGGGGTGGTTTAACTATTTTCGTTGTTGCCTTCCTTCCTAAAAAAAAAAAAAATTGCACTTTCTGCTTTGCTTGTAGTCATAAAGATTGGGGTCGTTACAACAAGTACAGTTATAAAGCAGCAAAAGAATAACAGGAACCCTTCAAGACATGGCCAAAAAATGATAATATCGGAAGCACGAGGTCCCCAATATTAATTCATGGTGGGGATAAATCTGGGTTCTGGGGCCTACAAATAAAAAATCAGCATGTGTGCCAAATGGAAAAAGGAGTGCAAATTGGAGTAGACCATGGAGGGTAGACACTACGAACAAGTTATGACTTACAACAGATAAGAGAGGGAAATGTAGCTACTTGAAAGGATCAAACCTAAGGCATAATGTTGGAACAAGTTCAAGTTAATAATGCAAGATCAAAATGCAAGTGAGAAACCTATCACTATGTTGGAAATTGAAAAAATCACCTTCAAGTTCATCTAATATCACCACATGAAAGTACCAAAAATATGTTCCAAATTCTTGTATAAATAACCAACAATACTAGTCCAAAAGTTAATAAATCCAATATAAATATCATGTAACAATTTGAAAGCATAAACTAAAAGTTGCAATGGGTTTGGATTCAACAAAGGTAAAGAAATGAAGGTCTAAGGTTCAAAAAGGGTAAAAAACATGTCTATATATCGGAAAATGAACTCGTTTTTATCATTTTACTTTGTTGAAGTTTACCTCTGGTGAAAAAATTATTTTTACCTTAAAAATTCTAGCACACATTATGCAAGATTCTATCAGCAGATTTGTGTTTCATCTGGACTAAGTAGACCCCCAACTCAAGATATTTAGTTCAATCCTTTCCATTTTGAATTTTATTGAGAAATTGAGGGGTGTTGAACCCCATTTGGGCCACAAGTGTGTGGTCGCAGGTTTGACACCCAAGAATCGCAACTAAAAAGACCTAGTTGTGATTGGTCCACAGTAAACCTGTGAACAATTGTCTTTTTCCATAAGAATAGTTGCGACCCAACACTAAAGTAGGTAAAATTGAATAAATGTCTCATAAAAAGTCACTACGTACTAATACACATTTTTTTCTTATATGTTTGCAGGGTGAATCATCATGATCACGTGGAAGGAAAAATAACATGAGATGGATAATGTGGTTTCATTGCATGACCAAGTCACCTTTGATGCACTCAGAGAGTGTGGGATTCTGAAATTATTTTAGAGTCAAAATATGCAAAGTCAAAGCATGTTGTTGCAAAGGTTGTAGGTTTTTGGGACCCAGATCAACAATACTTCAAAGAGGGTCATAAGATTCTCCACTTAGATATTCAAGACAATTATTTCTTGACAGGATTATCTCAACGTTCTGAGTTGGTAGTCCTAAAAGGAGGTGGAAAGGGTGGAGCTTATGGTACCATTGATGAGTACTTAGCTACTCATTGTTTACCAAGGTCAAGAAAGGGAAATAATTAAATACAAATAGAGGATGTCTAGAAGTTATCCTTTCAAACCATACTAGTTACTATCACTCATGTAGCAGGGTCCATGGTACCTCACTTAGCATCATGTACCCACATTCACTATGATATAGAGTTCCTTTGGCCCATTATTTATGACTAATACATAGGACGGATGGTCAATATGAGTGATTGATTGACCAAATGCAGGACATGGAAACATAAAAATATTGGCTATGGATCAATCCTCTATTCCCTCTTCCTAGAGAGAGTACCAGGTATGCACCCTCATGTATCTGTCCATTTACTAGGCCACTTGATCCCAATATGTAGAAGTGGATCAATCCAATATTCTTTCTTACCGGATAGAGTACTAGGTATGCACCCTCATGTATCTACTCTATTCACTGGTCCATTTGAGCCCAATATGTAGAGGTGGGTAGATTTCATGGCTCACCTTAGGGGTATCTTTCCCATGAGTACATTCATCTATAAATTGTTTGATTGGTGGCATGAACATATCGTCATGATTTAATATTATCCCTATACTGGCACATAATTCAAGCATGATCTAGAGCTCATACTTCCTCCCAAAGCGCAATGGGGAGACATAGGTAAGAAATAACAAATGTTTTTTATTTTTTAAATTATAACATTTTTTGGATTTTAAACATATTATATGTTTTTTATTATGCAATGATATTGACAATCATAATGTATGACACAAATGTGGGTCAAGTCTATCTAGGTTGTATGGGCCCGACCTAATGCAAAGCTAGGGAGGAGAAACAACCAAATGAAGAGGAGGGAGATGAGGATGGTACATAAAACCTCCACGAGGTATATAGGAACCTAGAGGGGCTCGTGATGGCTGTGCCCATGGTGAGGGTAGATGATGTTTCCCTTGAGGTTACAATGCCACGTGGTGGTAGTACCACGTCCTTTTTCCTAATTGTTGATGCATGTAATCAATGCTACATTGTGCTACCATGAGACACATGCACCTCAAGATGATTAGTCTATATTTTATCCTTTATCATCTCTACAGATTGTATAGACTTGATATGTTTTGAACCATATCATTATGATCCATGGAACTTGGTTTTGTACTGTACATATTTTTGGAAATAATATTAGATATTTTTATCTATCAATAAATATGGTATTGTTATTTATCTTCCATGATTATTGTATATGCATGCTTGTATTGACATTTGTTTCAAGTGTCCATCCAACACATATTTAGATAATGAATCAACCAATGTGTTTAAACTTCTAGGAATACCATCATAAGTAACAAACCCAAACTTTTTTTCAAGAAGTTGCACCCACAAATACTTTCAAAGAGTAGGATTTCTCACATGATAGACATTATTCAATTGCTACACCATTAACTGTGAATCGAAATAAAAAAATAAATTGAATATGGATAGAGTAATAACTTCAGAGAGAAGTTCGATGACTACACTATACTTTGCAATTTTGTTGGTTGCAACATTGAGGCATGTGACCCTCAAACTCACTAGTTGGTCTGTAGGAGAAAAAATCAACCATGAAGTCAAGGCAATGTTCCAAGTACTACAATTAGTTT
>JZKD02S2386363.1:1092902-1105400 GCA_000966675.3 Picea glauca
AAAGGTTCGGACAAAGGATTTCTTTCATGGACAACTAACTCATAGGCCCTTTTTTGCAATACATGGATCACAATGTAACGACCATGCCAAAGAGATTCAAATTTTCTATCCCCTAACTTTTCATGATCTTGATCATAAACCAAAAACAAATCTCCTTCAACAAAGACATGTGGATGAACATTTTTATCATACTAGGATTTAATGCACTTATTATGAGCCTCATTAGTCAAAATATCTTCTCGAAAATGCTCATCAATACAATTCAAATAAATGAGATGTTCTTCCTCTGCAGAGGTATTAGTCAATAATTCTATGGCTGGTTTCAATTAAGGTATTTTTAATTCAATCAATATAGATACCTCAACTCCATGAACAAGTTGAAAAGGTGTAAAACTAATGGTAGTTTTAATTGAGGTTTTGTAGGCCCATAATGCCAAAAAAAACATTAGATTTCAATTAGTCTTATGTGTACCCACCATCCTTTGCATCATGGTCTTCAAAAAAATATTAATGGATTTGACTTGACCCTTAGGTTAAGGATAGTAAGGAATCAATTTTTCATCCAAAAACCCAACTTGGCTGCCACTTCAGTCAGCATATTATTTTGAAAATGCAATATGTGATTAGTAACTATTGATCTGGGCACACCAAACCTAACAATAATATGGTTGGATATGAAAAGTTCCATTGTGGTATCATCATTGGAAGAAGTAGGGATAACATTAGCCCACTTAGTAAATTAGTCAATGGCCACAATGGTGTAATTGTTCCTATTAGCCAAACAAAGATTACATGTCATAAAACTTATCCCCCACTTTGTAAAGGGGCCAACTATAACCATAGGATGTAATATATTAGGATGAACATGCATCTTCCAAGTAAAAACTTGGCAAGGATGATGTTTTTGGGCTGCATGAATGCAATGTTTAAAGATGGATGGCTAGAAGTACCACATGCATAAAATTTTATGGGTTGTCACTATTACATTTGCCTCATTTTCCAATACCCTTCCGACAACCCGTCGTTTGGATTCTGACAAAATTCCTCCTCAGCTATTCGTCGCACCATTTTCATCATACTCGCGATGGCCATAAGTCTATGTCAGATATCCAACACCATTGATTGCCATGTGGAAGATGTAGAGAGATTTTGCAAAACAGATGTTCGTCGCAACAAATCGTCACCATTACGACAATCATACAGTGGTGGTATTGTGACACATTGATTTGCCACGTGGCATTTTCCAAGAATTTGTTTTACCGATGGGAACGATATTTACTACGAAATAAACACGTTAAAGTATTATCGAACAACCAACGTGGATGCCATCCAAATTGCGGCTTTATGGTCGATGACCTACATTAATGTGGTGATGCTCTACAACATGTAGTCCATCGATAATCCAACGATATGGCTTGGCAAAATCATTGAATGAGCGACACAATAAAGTTGTAAGTCTTGTCGGGAATGGTATGGACATTCATCAGATGTCTAACACCTGTATAATAAAGTAAAAAAAAAATTAATTAAATTGGATATAGGTTGCAGGTTGAGCCAGATGTAGATGACAATGTTCTCTATATATGATGATATGGAAAATTAGGATTACAATTTCTATTGTTGCATAAAACCCTAATTCAATCTTGTTAGAGCCTAATCAACTAAAAATGTACACTCACACTTAAGAGATACATGTTTTTCTTTTAAACTGTAATGTATGTCCTAGTGCAGAAATGCACTCCAAACTTCACTAAAATGCATGCCTAGGTCTTAGCGCACTTGCAATTTGAGTGGTCCCAGTTTCTGAGGGTGTCTCAAATAATTTTACACCTATATGCATATTTATATATGCATTGGCAAACATAAATATTGTTACTACGTAAAAGGGACAAATTCTACCTTGTAATTGAGAGACCAAAACAGTAGAAAGTTACCTAATGGAAATGCACACCCATGCTTCTATATAGCTCAAAATTTAGTTACCCAATTCTTGGAGTGAAGTTAATAATATTCTAAATCTATATATATCATACAAAGTGCATTTTAAAATGACTAAAGATTTCTACCTTGAATCAAGATTCACCACTTTTTGTAAAATGGAGGGTAAAACCGTCTTATTGTAAAATGCACGCTTAAGACTCATATGACCTTCAAATTGAGTGGTTTAAATAGTGGAGTTTATATTTTATGATTTTACATCGATTAATACTTTATTTGTGCATTTTGAAACCAAAAACGGTATGTTGTGCATAAATGCTAAAAATTGCCTTGTAAATGCAAGAAAATGCATAAAGGGAAAAATGCATAAAAATATATGAAAACATGGGATGATGAGAAATGCACGCCCTAGGAGGAAAAATCCATTTATGATGTTGTTGATTTCCAAGTTACAAGTTACAAGATTATGGATTTGTTGTAAACCCTAAAGAATGCATACTACGGTGATTTGTGCCCATAATTTAGTAAAGGGTAGAAATATACATGAATCTTTGGAAATTGTGCACACACACAAACTAAATGATAAAATGACTACTAACTACCTAGGTCCATCAGCTCGATGAGGTAGAAGCCTCTACAACCACATCACACATAGGTTAGTTGTTAGTTGCATTTCCAATGCGAAGACCTGATGAGGTAATTTATATTTATATTTTCATTTGCAAAGATAAAAGTAATTTTTCTGTAAAAGAGCCAAAGTCTACCTTGTAAAGTGGTTGTTGTCTATAAAAGGCAAAGTCTACCTTGTAAATTGAGAGACCAGAACATGTATTTATTTCTTGGAGATCATAGGTTCAAATGTAGAGGAGGTTAGGGTATGTATGCCTCCATAGACTTTAAAAATAGATTATTATTATTTTGATAGGATATTTGAAAGATGGTTAAAATCATAAATTTAATTATTAATGTGAAATTGTTATAACAAAAATGAAATTTACATATTTATTTATAATATTAGAATTATAAAATTATTATCAAAATTATGATTTTATATTACAAAATTTCATCAAATATATTATCCAAAAAATAAATACATGAATCAAAATTGTTTATCCTTGAGTAAGACATTTTGGATGGAAGGAAATAGGTTAAGGGCTCACGACTCACAGGAATTTGACAGGAGTGATGATGGTGATGAGATGATAATGATCTTAGTGTTGTAATGGGATTGTATATTGCGTATATAATTGGTAACCTTTTTGATGATGTAAATCATTTTTGAATGTTTATTGTACCTAAATTTATGATGCATATGGGGTGCATGATCGGTTGTACTCGACACCCTGGAGTTTTGGTCCAAGTTGTAATGCTTAGCCATATGCAAGTTGGTTTTCCATAGTAAAGTCTTATTGAGTTAGGCCTACATGTAATCATGTAGAGTATATCCCTCTTATGGATAGAGTGGATGTGTCATCAAGTTGTGGAATTAACCATGCGAGTAGGTATGAGGGTGGTAGGTGTACTAGTATCTAAGATTGATGTAGAATCAAATAAGTTTGATCTTTGATTCAAGTGGGGATTTTATATGGTAGTCTCAAAAGTGTGAGATGTTTGGGACCAAGTTATGTTTAAGGTAGAGTAGAGTATTACACACAAATAATGGCGTCAATCACTATATTGAATTAATCTCATGAATACATATAAATACAACAAACTTGTCTCAAGATAGACAAGCTACCCTAATCACACAATCAACCAGTTGGGAGAATATCTCAACCACACACCAAAATAAGATCTCACAAATCCAACTCTCAAACAACCTCCTAAGAATAAGATCACACAACTCACATAGAGATTAATTCTACTTCTCAATACATTAGCAAGCATATTAGATAAGTATGAATTATATATTCCAACACTGTCCCTTAATGACTACTTATCTAAATATCAATGTGGTCATATCTTCATCACTGTCAAGGATTCAATATTTCAAACTTTCTTTTGCTTCCTCTTGTACCTGCATCTGATTATTGACGTCCATATAAAAAACAATCCATTTACCGAAATACATAGGTCATCAGCCACTGTAACCACAAGTTCTCTAGGAATCATTTTCAGCTACATGGTTCATCAATGTTAAACTCTCCCTTAAACATAACTCGGTCCCAAACATCTCACACTTTTGAGACTATCATATAAAATCCCCATCTGAATCAAAGATCAAACTTCTTTGATTCTAAATCAATATTAGACACGAGAGCAACTAGCAGCCTCATATATATCCACATGGTTAATTCCACAACTTATGACACATCCACTCTATCCATAAGAGGGATACACTCTACATGATTACATGTAGCCCTGACTCAACACTACTTTACTAGGAAAACCAACTTGCCTATGGCTAAACATTACAACTTGGACCAAAACTCTGGGGTGTAGATACAACCGATCATGCACCCCATATGCATCATAAATTCACCTACAATAAGAATTCAAAAATGCTTTACATCAACACAAACATTACCAATTATATGCCTAATATACATGTCCATTACAACACCAAGATCATTCTCATCTCATCACCATCACTTTGTTTTGTCTCTCCATCTTGATTGTGGATTCTTTGTCTTCAATGTCATTGTCTTGGATTTCTCATATCCACCCACCTTTGATTTGTCATAATAACCAATTCTAACAAAACCACTACACTTCATATTGAGTTGGCTAGACTCAATATGTTAATTAACTTGAATAATTCCAAGACATTTTCAACAACACCATTGACTCGTTCTTCACTATCATGAATAAAAAACAATATATCCAAATATTAAATAGTTCTTTCAACAAACACATATACACCCATCAAGCCCATAGATGGATGCATCAACAACTTGTAAGTAATTTGTAGCATTAATAAAAGAACTCATGGATCAGATTATACTTCACACATTTCACGATGTTTTCTCAGGTCATCAGTGGAAGTACTCACACTCTTGCATATCTAAGAACAACTCATTCACTACTTTACTCTCTTCATGTCTTTGGGTATTCCCGTGAGGGAGTTATTCTCAGTCAAGCTCTCATACCATATTAAAACTCACTCTCATACCATATTAAAATTGGAGAATAGAGGATTACATAGAGAATGATATTAATCACTATATTGAATTAATCTCAAGAATATATATAAATACAACAAACTTGTATCAAGATAGACAAATTACCATGATCACACAATCAATTAGTTGAAAGTATATCTCAACCACTCACCACACCAAAATAAGATTTCACAAATCACACGACTTACTTAGAGATTAACTCTACTTCTAAATACATTAACACGCATATTAGATATTTAAGAATTATATATTCAACAAATAAAACTGTGTCCCCTTGTTATCACCAGCTAAGAAATATTCAATATAACTTAGTTTTCCTTTCTTAAATAAGTGAAAGTCTGTCACCTTGCTATCACCAGCTACGAAATATTCAAGATGACGTGGTTTTCCTTTCCTTAAATAACAATAATGATAACATTAATGAGTTAGTATACATTAGCAAATAACTGTCAATGATGACTGACTCAACTTTTCCATTCTGGAAAAACTCCGATGACTCCAAGAATATTAAATTTAACAAAAGACGATGACAGCGTAGCACTCCAATATTAATAAGATTGTGTATCGGTGTCTTACCTTGCGCTGTAGTCGTTATCTTTAAGTCGCATATTCTTACAGCTGGATTGCTTTAGGGAACTAATCTGCGCATAAAATTCAACGCAACTGTCCGAGTCACACTCATTGGAAATTTCATGCTTGAAAATATGACAGCAAAACATTCTGCAAACAAGAGCGTATTTAACTTCAGATCTGATGGTTTACATCTCACCGATAACACCAACAACGAAGTAGATATTAATAGCTATTAAATTGGCAAGGTGATGCCAAGTCTTGCTTTAAATCTCAACGATAACAAGTTACAACATTAAATTTTTTTAGGAAATCTTCGTTTAAATTTCACCAATAAAAACATTAAGACATTAAATGTACTCCTGTGGAGTGGAGATTAATCGCACTTCAATTGGTTAGGTGATGCCAAGTCGTCTGCTAGTCATGACGGTGTCTGGAATCATAACTGCAATGTCTTCCCTGAATGGCTGGCTTTTAAGTTAGAGTTCTGCACAGAATTTCATGATCAGGGTTGGAATTTCAAATTCCAACAGTTTGTCAAATTTGACTGTTTCTACAAATTATATATCCGTTTTAACAGATTTAACGAAAAATGTTGACGTTTTGCCTAGTTTTTTTAACTTATTTGACGGGCAAATCACCCCGTGACAGGCAATTTGTCCGTCAAATTCCATCCCTGCTCATGATTAACACATCACTCTCCAGTTGGAGTTCTGCATTTCATGATTAACACATCACTATCAGATAAACATTAACGAGTATTACTAAAAGTGGATTGAAAGGCTCTAGTTTACAGAAGTAGGTTAAAGATTTTACAAAATGACTTTTTTTTTTAAATATCACAAAATTCAAAATGAAAAAAGCCATTTTGTAAAATAGTTAAACAACTCCTATATTTATATATTTATATGTATATAAGAAACATGCACAAGTTAACTGAATTGCAAGAGTTTGTAATGTAAGTTCACTGAAATTCACCTCTTACCTTCCCCTCTCTCCATAAGTTTCTGCCGTGGTTCAAATCTATTTTTAATTATGACAGCTGTATCAATCAAATTTTATGGTGTTCTTAAATGTGTCCAAAAGGGGGTCAGTATTTTCAGAAACACTACTTATCAGGGAAAATGATGTGAGGTAAAAAACTAATATGGTGTTATGGAAAGGGCTAGTTTTACATCCATGACTATATTAATGAAATACAGATATAAAAGTATATTCCTCTAAAGCATTTTTTCTTCTTGTTATCAATTAAACATTTAGAAAGAAAAAATAAATAAGTTGTAATTTTTTTTTAAATGTAAAGTGTTAGTTTTACATTCATGACTATCTTAATGAATATCGGGTTAAATCATTCTTTCTTGTTATCAATTAAACATTTAAAAAAAAAAAAAAAAAAATAAGTTATAATATTTTTACTATCTTAATGAATATGGGATTAAATTATTTTTTCTTATTATCAATTAAACATTTAGAAAGAAAAAATAAATAAGTTGTAATTTTTTTAATGTGAAGTGCTAGTTTTACATAATGAATATGGGGCTCGTTTTACCTCCATGACTATATTAATGAAATACAGATATACAAGTATATTCCTGTAAATCTTTCTTTCTTGTTATCAATTAAAACATTTAGAAGAAAAAAAACTAAGATGTAAATTTTTTTTTATGTAAAGGGTTAGTTTTACATCCATGACTACATGACTATATTAATGAAATACAGATACGAAAATATATTCCTGTAAATCTTTCTTTCTTGTTATCAAGAAAACATTTAGAAGGAAAAATACATAAATTTAAAGGCTAAAATCCCTTCTAGATGATGTGTATATACGCGACTAACTTTAAAGTTAAAAACAGAAATTATATATAGATATATATAACTTACCTTGAAAATAAGAAACTAAATCGAAACTAGTTGTTCAATTAAATCAAAATATTATACTTTGTATTTTGATATAACCCAACATATAAAAAATCAAATAGAAATCATTAGTGACCAGTATACAGGTAACTCAGGTTAGTCATTTTACAAGGTTTCGTATGGGTACGTATCCATCAGCCCATCCTGTACGCAACTGCTTCATTCCATACGGAACATATTTAAGCCAAACCCATCTATATCATCAAACCCACCTATCATCAAACCCATCAATTCTTGGTAGAGATGGGTTTTTATCATCAAAGCCATCTATATCATCAATCCTATCTCTACCAACAACAAAGCCATCTATATCATCCATCCTATCTCTACCAACAACAGATGTGATGTTATTAAAGACTTCCATTAAGGTTGCACACATACCAGCAGCAGTGGTTAAGGTTAAATTTGGCTGGTATTTGCTAGTCTTTTTCTTATTTAGCCTTCATATATCAGCAATTTTAAAATACGTATGTCGTTATTGATGTATACTTAATTTTTAAAAACCACCAATTTGAGAAGTCACTTGAAAAGTTCAATTTTAAAATCTGTATGTCGTTATTGACGTATACTTATTTTTTAAAACCATCAATTTGAGGAGTCGGATGAAAATTTACTCAAAACTTAGAAGGCCGGGACAATAGTGGTATGCCCTTGAATTTTTTTTATGGTGAACCAGTCAGGAGTAAGATATGGTGCTACTCTGTTACTGAGTAGGGTGATAGGTTTCACATTATATCACATATCTTTCATAACTTCAAAGCATCAAAATGGCAACTCTTCTATATCCTCAAATAGTTATTATTCCAATTCAAGTAATTAGACAAATCATGATCACTAATGTTACTCTCCATTAATCAAAATCTATTAATCATAATTAATGTATTCACCATGTCCATGTTGAAATGCATGAGTAAATCAGTACTGAATAGAAGCTTTGCACACAGATGCACTCCTGATTAACTTAGGATTATATTAAAAAATAACAAGATCTAAATTTCTATAGTGAAAAGATCTTAATTTAAAAATGGATTGATATTAGTGTGGTTTGTATATTTGTATTCGGTATTTTGTAAGAAATTTTTTGACACTATGAATTAATAAAAAATAGTCAAGTGAGTCATATGAGATTTACTACAAATTACTATTTTTGTTTTAATAGTTGATATGATTTTTAAAGTTTATGTTTAAGTTTGTTAATGATTATTATTTAGTTAATATTAAATTTATTATTGGATGAATGCAAGCTAATGATGGTTTCTCATGATGCTTTAGTGGCAAAGCAAACATGGAAAAACAACAATTTGTTAAGGAGAGATTACTCAATGTACTTTTACTATGAATTTGAATATGGTGTAAGAAGATGAAAAGTAAAAAATTGAATTAGCTTTGGAATATACAACTTTTATTCATAAAAATAGTGAATAACTATGTCAAAATTGATTTTTTCTAAGGGTGGTATCTTATTTTTCCATCAAAATATAAGGTATATGTTTTTGTTCATGCATTTGTTGAGTAGCTTAACAATGGAATTTCCTTCCAAAAACTTGTATACTTGTAGAGAACCGGTTTTTCTTATGTGAAAGTACTAGGGTCTTAACATGATCAAAACATTTTTTTTTGTAGATTGTAGGTATCTGTTAGAATTAATGCTTACAGAGATAGGTTTAAGTTTGCTAGATCTAGTTGGTTGTGGAAAGATCTCTCGAAATATCATATCTTATTTATGTGTGTGTGGTTGAGAGATTCCCTCATAAATTTATTATGTTCTTAAGAAAAAACTTATTATATAAATATATGCTTGATTGATTAATAATATATATAAAAAATATAGTTTTGTGTGAATATGTAACATATTACAAGTAATATGTTATAACATATTAAAAGTAATATGTTACTTGTAACATATTACAAGTAATATGTTATAACATGTTACTTGTAATATGTCTAATCTCCAAATTTTTGAGTTGATATCAAAATTGGTTCTGACTTAAATCTCTCAAGGGAGGGCCAAGAATATGTGAGAGATTGTACATATTTAATGTAGGCGAGCGTTGAATTTCTGAATTTTCTGTAGGTGTGTGAGAATATATTACTTGTAATATGTCTAATCTCCAAGTTTTTGAGTTGATATCAGAACTGGTTCTGACTTAAATCTCTCAGGGGAGGGCCAAGAATATGTGCGAGATTGTGCGTTAATCCTATGTACATATTTAATGTAGGCGAGTGTTGAATTTCTGAATTTTCTGTAGGTGTGTGAGAATAGATTTATTTTATGAGTGTGTTTTAGAGAAAAGTTGAACCATCAATCATTTAGGAGGGGCCTATCGGTTACCCATGAGAGTCATCGCTGATGTGCATGTTAAACCTCAAGTATTTTAATGCGTAATTGAGAGTTGCAATATGCCATACATTAACAACGGAAAATATTTGGAATTGGCCAAATTGGACTTCAATGATGTGTACAGCGATGAGAGAAAAGTTGAACCATCATTTAGGAGGGGCCTATCGGTTACCCATGAGAGTCATCGCTGATGTGCATGTTAAACTTCAAGTATTTTAATGTGTAATTGAGAGTTGCAATATGTCATACATTAACAACGAAAAATATTTAGCATTGGCCAAATTGTACTTCAATGACGTGTAGTTTATACACTAAAAGGAGATTCACGAGCTTCTAATGTGGTGGAAATCATGAGGTTTCACATAGCTCAATTTCACATGCAAAAGAGGAAAATCATTGTTTTTTTGAGAGTAGTAGTTGTAAGGATGTGAACAGACTTGTTAATATAATATCACAGGTAGTAGTAATGGCATGAATTTCTAGTCACCAGAAAAGAAGATTCTGGAGGTTGAATGTCAAATCCAAAAAATTGTTTTGATTCGATGAAAAGCGACATCATATTATAAGATGAGAACATTGATCGAAGAGATGGAGTCCACATCGTTGGATCACAAATTTAGTGGAGATGTACAATTCAGCGTGAAGAAAATTTCAAATTCGTTTGGGATCAGGAAAAATTATAAGAGAGAAGGGGCCTAGCCACAGAGGCATGCTATCGTGGTTGGAGGCTGGATCAAGAGAAAAGGCAAAGGATTGAAGGTATCATTGAGGCATCTTGCAGATTGCAGATATATTGTAGTTCATGGAGGTATCTTGGATGGTCGTGAACCAAATTACAAAATGAAAGAGCCTCAATTTTTTGGTTAACCAAATCGTTGAGGGAGTTAGACTCATATTTTTATTAAGTCTAAACCACTGCAAGACTCGACAAAGCTACTATTTTCATGATATTTCTTTATGTTCAATTGAAGACCAGTGGGATCGTGGCTTGTGTGATGCGCTCCTCACCACAGCACGATCATAGTTTGTTCCTAAAAAATTTGTTGTGTGTTTAACCCATCCGGTTTCTTAGCTTTTAGATACATGTGTGGAATTTGTATTTTTCTTTGGTGTGCAGAGCGTGAAAGCTTTGAAGAGTTGTGTGCTTGCGAGTTTTTAATGAAGACCAACCATAGAACATAGTAACATGTTCTTCAGTGCCAAAAGAACGTATTACTATTTTGAGTACGTCTACAGTCTCTTATAAGCCAGAGGTTCTTGTTGTACTTCAGTGCTCTAAGAACAATGGTTACATGTTATCTCTATGTGTTTGTGTGTACTTGAAAAAAAGGTCAAGTTGTATGATTGATTGTTGGATACATTCAGTATTTAAAAAGTTATCCTATATAACTGACAAATACATAGTTCGTTGTGTACTTGACATATGGAAGTATTGTTGATGGGATATTTCCCCATGACTTTGGGTGAAATCAAGGTAGATCGAGATTGTATTGAGAAGATTGAAATCTTCCCTCATAGACAAGTATACAAAATTGAAAGAACAATTTCTTTTGCTAGGAGAAAGTAGGGAAAGAAGGAAGGAGAAAGAGTGCACCTTAAATCTCCTGTTTGATGTCGAAGAGCTCTTGATCCGTTGTCGGAACTAGCCTGCAAACTAGAATCAAGACAAGTGCTTCTATGAGGTAGTTATATGATCAAACAATTTACATGTCATGTACTATATTCAAAATAAATATGATAAAAAGAGACACACAATGTTGTAATGAACACATAATTTGAAGGGAAAAAAATCTCTTCTATTAGCACCAAATATGAAAGCTAGTTACAACCTGACTCGCTTTTGGCACTACTTCGAAGCCAACTGCCTGGGTTCTTCCACAAGTCCTTCAAGCATCAAATCATCCACAATACTCTTCCTTGGATATCTCAAATAGGAATAAGGACACACTCTATGACTATATAAGAAGGAGAGAGGCACTAAAAAAGGAGTTTCTAGATTGGGGAATGATACTCAGGGGATAATAAGGATAGGGAAGCTTGCTAGATCTCAGCAGCATGGCCTTGAACACATATTTCATTAAATTTGGAAATATTCAGTGGATCTAGAATTTTAGAACTTTATCTAGATTGAGTTTTTTCAAAAAAGGAATTAGAAAATCATTTAATCCACTACTTTGAATGTATATATTCACCATTTTTTTGTTATAAAGGTATCATTATAAACTCTCATGTATCATTATAATTTATTCCCATTATTATTATTTATATTTTTCTATTGAAAGTTAAATGGATCTAGATCACAATCCTGGATCTTGATTTAGCTACATATTAACTTGTGTGTTAAGTAAAAGAATGGATCTAAATAAAAAACAATAGATCTAGAATTTGAACTAAATTAGCAAGATTGTGTTTTTTCAAATTGTGGAATTAAAAAATTGCTTGGTTCACTACTTTTTGTATATATTCACCATTGTTTTGATAAATTTAACATAATAAACTATATAAAATCAAATTTACATAAACTTGCAGAAGCAAATCTAATTCTTAGACTTGGATTCCTTACATTATTTCTATTACTATTATTTATAACTTGTATTAAGAGATAAG
>JZKD02S2386363.1:1112039-1123803 GCA_000966675.3 Picea glauca
ATGAGGAGGTCAACATAGTCCCCTTTTGTCAAAATTATATTTTCCATTGTAACTCCTATGAATTCTGTAACACACAATTGAATTGTAATTTGTAATTAAGGTTAAATGATGTAAACTCTCTTATATTTTAGCAAAAACACAACCTTCAAAAAAGTAATATAGTCGCAATAATTAAAAATGGTGTGCCAGTGATTTTGTACACAATGAAAAACATTTCCCCACCATCCACCAAAAGGCACTCTACATATAAATTACACATAATTAGAGATCCAAGTAGTATCAAAGAATGAAAAATGTCAACTCACATCAAACCAGCAAGTTCCTATTTAACTATGGAGATGGCACTTGTTTTATTGTTGTATGTGTATGAATTGTGTTCATAAGAAAATTCACAAGAGAAGAAAGGAGAGGATTGATTTGAATTGCAACTATATAAACTTGGCATATCATCCATTGGTCATCTCATTGCATATATACCATGCCCATTCTTATGATGTGCCTTCAAGACAAAAAAAAAATTTATTTGTGTGCTTCTCAATTTCCTAGCTTCAAAAGAAATTATGTCATATGATAGAGCTCCTTAGGTCAAACCTTAGGGTGTTTTAACGCATAACACAAGCTCCCACCAAATGAAAAAGTTCTCTTAACTTGATACCATCATGTAGAGATTCTCTAGAAATGGCATTCTCATTAGCCATGAAAATTTTTCCCCCAATTGCTTTTGAGAACCCCACTTTTTCTATGTTGACATCAACCTAAGTCTCTCAATCTCACAAACCACTCTCTCTAGAGATTCCAATCCTACCTAGGCTCCAATACCATATGAAATTTTACACCTACAAGAGATACATAAACACAAGCGCGCACACATAGATAAAATCTCATATCTAATGTGTAAATCCAAACCCAAGAAAACCACACAAAGATATCTTCAGTACCCTTTACCAAGTCAACCAAGACCATTCCCAATTCAACCAACACAATCCATTTGAGACACATTATAATGTAGACAATAAGCCTCTTAAATACACTGCCATCACATGAAAACCATGGGCTAAAGCCATGTGCCACAATAAACCACAAGCACTCAATGATTAACCTAACATGGCTTTGAAAGGGAAAGGTGAAATTGGTATTGCTAATGAAAGCAATATGGAAACCAAGTCACCTTACTACTATTAAGGATGAAGTTCAATATTTAGGAAGAGGATAAAGCAATGTCCATAATAGAACTCACATTTTGTAATAATATTCAAATAGACACCAAGAATTATAAGACCAGCGAAAAGATGTAGTACTATTTAGTCCAAAATAGGTAATGTACTTCCATACAAAAATTTATAACATGAATTATATGGAGGGAAAAGGTATGAGTGATCACATTTTTTTACTCAAATTTTTTTCCCATTTTTCTAGTGTTGGGGATGACTATATAGTCTTGCAATCCCAACATTTCTAAATTTATTGAAGTCATTGCCACAATCATTTTATACTTTGAAAATAATAACTTATATTGAACAGAGAAAATTCATATTTTGAGATGGTTTTTGATGCATTGTTAGAAGAAATTAGAAGAATTGATGCAAGATCACCAACATTGGGGGATAAGTTGCTTTTTATGCCAAAAGAAAGGGGAAACACAATATTTTCCAACAAAGCCATGTTGAAAGAGTAACAAAAATGGGTGCAAAAGAAACAAAATGAAACAAATTATGAAGTAATGTAAGGCCAGACTACATGCCAACAACATGGTGGCAAGCAACCACAAAAATATAAGAACAAGAAAAATATAAGGTGCAATTATTGTCATATGCTAGGGCACATACAAAGAGACTATTGGAAGTGGAAGATTGCATTATTTCATCTTGTCATCTGTAGAAATCAACATGATCAAGATTTTAAAGTTGATATGGAGAACTCCAATGACTAAGATTTCTTCACTATATACTTAGGAACGACATAGCACATGACAAGGAAATAAAAATTGCTCCAGATTTATTTCCATCTTTACATGAATAGAATTATCTAGTTCGGAGATAAAAGTTGCCATAAAGTATATGACGTTGGAGAGTTGCAAGTCCCTATTTCTAATGGTTCGCTAATGGATTTTGGCTAGAATGTTAAATTCCACTAAAAATGTTGGCATTGTGAAGAACCACACAAGGAATGTTCATTTACATGCTCCTAAGAAGGGAATTTTTATGTTTTAAAGTAAAATTTATAATTTGCATCATCTATTATAGAGAATAGTTTGTGGACTAGTGTCATTAGAGATTTCTTCATGTGAATGCCAAAACTCTATTAGAAATGAAAAAGAAAAGCATGGTAAATGGGATGATAAGCCAAAAAAAATGATTCTAATTTGGACTCATGAATATTGTGCAATTGACAAGCAAATTAGAAGGCACAATGTCTGCACTAGAATGCAGGGTTCTAGATTTAGTGCATAGTGATATTTGCAGTCCTAAATATGTAGAATATGTTGGTGGGATGAATTTTTTTAGAGCTTTCCTTGATGTTTTTAGCAGAAAAACTTGTATTTATTAGTCTAAAATGGTTGGCGCATTTAGTGTTTTTCCACAATTTCAAGCAATGGCTGAAAAGTAGTTGGAGCCCTCAAGTTCTTTTGCAAGAAAGATAACATAATGAGGCAATTTAAAACTCCATATTCCTCTCAGTAAAATGCTTTTATGGGAGGAAGAGCATAACAATGGTGGATTTAGATGCATACTAGTTTTTTCAACATGATAGAAGATATTGGACAAAAGTTTTTTCAACAACATATTTGTAGAATAGATTGTGGCAATAAATGGAAAATTTTTAGAAGTAGCTTGGTTTGGACTAATCGATTGGGTATAGCTCAAGCCATTGAAAGAATAATTGTAATCCTCTCCACTCGGGTTCAAATCCCACCATTCCACCATGGAGGAAAGCTAGCGCGTGCTAACTTTACATCTTGCATAAGCACAAGCATTTCTCGAACGATACTATTCAACCGTGGGGAAAATATAGCATGCATTAGCTTTTTCCCTTCTTCACAAGCACAAGTTCATCTCGAACAACATCATTCCACCATGGGGGAAGGCTAACACTAGCTTTCCCTCTTGCAGAAGCACCAGGGCATCTCAAACAACATCACTCCAACATCGGGGAAAGCTAGTGCACGCTAGCTTTCCCTCTTGCAAAAGCTCAAGCACATCTCAAACAACATCATTACACTGTGGGAAAGCTAGCGTGTGCTAAATTTCGAACAACATCACTCCACGGTGGAGGAAATACAAGTGCATTTCAAGTAACATCACTCCACGGTGGAGGAAAGCTAGTACGTGCTAACTTTCCTTCTTGCACATGCATAAGTGTATTTCAAAAAACAACATTCCAGTATGGAGGAAAGCTAGTGCATGCTAGTTTTCCATCCTTCACAAGCACAAACACATTTTGAACAACAACATTCCATTGTGGAAGAAACCTAGAGTGCTAGTTTTCCTTCTTAAACAAACACAAGAATGTTTCAAACAACAATCCACTATGGAGGAAAGCTATTGCGTGCTAGGTTTCCTTATTGCACAAGAAAAAACAAAATTTGAACAACAACATTCCACTGTGGAGGAAAGCTAACGCGTGCTAGGTTTCTTTCTTGTACAAGCACAAGCACATTTCGAACAACAACATTTCACTATGGAGGAAAGCTAGCACGTGATAGTTTTCCTTCTTAAAAAAAACAGATGCATTTCAAAAAACATCATTCCACTATGGAGAAATCTAACGCATGTTAACTTTCCTTCTTACACAAGAAAAAGTGCATTACGAACATCATCATTCCACTATGGAGGAACGTTGGTGCATGCTAGCTTTCCTTCTTGCACAAGAAAAAGCGCATTTCGAACATCATTCCACTGTGGTGGAACACCAATGCATACTAGCTTTCCTTCTTGCACAAGCAAAAGCGCATTTCAATCAACATCATTCCACTGTGTAGGAATGCTATTGCATGCTAGATTTCCTTCTTACACAAGCAGAAATGAATTTTATACAAAATCATTCCAATGTGAAGGAAAACTAGCACATGATATCTTTCCTTCTTGCACAACCACAAGCACATTTCAGACAACATCATTCCACTGTGAAGGAAATATAGGGCGTGTTAGCATTCCCTCCTGCACACACACAAGCTCATCTTGAACAACATCATTCCACCATGGGGGAAATCTAGTTTTTGCTAGCTTTCCCTATTGCAAAAGCACAAGTGCATCTCGAACAACATCATTCCACCATGGGGGAAAGCTAGCATATGTTGGATTTCTCTCTTGCACAAGTATAAATGAAACTCGAACAACATCATTCCATTGTGGGGGAAAGCTGACGCATGGTAGCTTTCCCTCTTAGAAAAGCACAAGTGAATCTTGAACAACATCATTCCATTGTGGGGCAAAGCTAGCGCGTGCTATCTTTCCCCCTTGCAAAAGCACAAGCACATCTTGAATAACATTATTCCACCATCAGGGAAGGCTAGAGCATACTAGCTTTCCCTCTTGCACAAGCACAAACGCATCTCGAACAACATCATTACACCATGGGGGAATGCTAGCACTTGTTAAATTTTCCTCTTGCACAAGCACAAACGCATCTTGAACAACATAATTCTACCGTGGGGAAAAAAAATGCATACTAGTTTTGCCTCTTGCACAAGAACAAATGCATCTCGAACAACATTATTCCACCATGGGGGAAAGCTAGCATGTGTTAGCTTTCCCTCTTGCACAAGTGTGTGCCCGTTTTGAACAACATCATTCCATCGTGGGAAAAAGCTAGTGCATGTTAGCTTTCCCTCTTGTATAAGTGCAAATGCAAGCACATATCAAACAACATCGTTCCACCGTGGGGGAAAGCTAGCATGCCAAGCAAAAATGCATCTCGAACATCATCCCACCATGGGAGAAAGCTATTGTGTGCTAGCTTTCCCTCTTGCACAAGAATATACTCATCTGGAACAACGTCATTCCACTATGGGGTAAAGCTAGTGTGTGTTAGCTTTCTCTCTTGCACAAGCACAAGTGCATCTCGAACAACATCATTCCTCTGTGGGGTAAAACTAGCATATGCTAGCTTTCCATCTTGCAGAAGCACAAGCACAACTTGAAAAACATCATTCCACTATGGGGGAAAGCTAGAGCGTTCTAGCTTTCCCTCTTACACAAACACAAGCGCATCTCAAACAACACCATTCTAGCATGGACGAAAACTTGCACATGTTAGCCTTCCCTCTAGCACAAGAACAAGCACATCTCAAACAATATCATTCCACCATCAAGGAAAGCTAGTACGTGCTAGTTTCCTTTCTTGCACAAGCACAAGTGCATCTTGAACAACATCATTCCACCATGGAGGAAAACTTGCGCCTACTAGCACTACCTCTTGCACCTTTTATAAGCGCATCTCAAACAACATCATTCCACCATGGCAGAAAAATAGTGCACGCTATCTTTCTCTCTTGCACAAGCATAAGCACATCCCAAACATCATTCCACTATGGGGGAAAGCTAGCACGTGCTAGCTTTCCCTCTTGCACAAGCACAAGCTCATACCAAACATCATTCAATGTGGGGCAAAGCTAGTGCATGCTAGATTTCCCTCTTGCACAAGTGCATCTCAAACAACATCATTCCACCATGGGGGGAAGCTAGTGTGTGTCAGCTTTCCCTATTGCACAAGTACAAGCGCATCTCAAACAACATCATTCCTCCATGGGGGAAAGCTAGTGTGTGATAGTTTTCCCTCTTGCAAAAAAACAAGCACATATCGAACAACATCATTCCACCGTGGGAGAAAGCTAGCGTGTGCTAGCTTTCCCTCTTTCACAAGCACAAGTGCATCTCGAAAAACATCATGCCACCACAGGGGAAAGATAGCATGTGCCAACTTTTCCTCTTGCACAAGCACAAATTCATTTCAAACAACATTCCACTGTGAAGGAAATCTAGGGCGGGTTAGCATTCCCTCCTGCACATGCACAAGCTCATCTCGAACAATATCATTCTACTATGGGGGGAAGCTAGTTTCTGCTAGCTTTCCCTATTGAAAAAGCATAAGTGCATCTCGAACAACATCATTCTACTGTGGGGGAAAGCTAGCATCTGTTGGATTTCTCTCTTTCACAAGTATAAATGAAACTCGAACAACATCATTCCATTCTGGGGGAAAGCTGACGTGTGGTAGATTTGCCTCTTAGAAAAGAACAAGTGCATCTTGAACAACATCATTCCATTGTGGGGGAAAGCTAGTGCCTGCTAGCTTTCCCCCTTGCAAAAGTACAAGCGCATCTCGAACAACATTATTCCACCATCAGGGAAGGCTAAAGCATGCTAGCTTTCCCTTTTGCACAAGCACAAGCGCATCTCGAACAACATCACTACACCATGGGGGAATGCTAGCACTTGTAAACTTTTCCTCTTGCACAAGCACAAACACATCTTGAACAACATCATTCTACCGTGGGGAAAGCCAATGCATGCTATCTTTTCCTCTTGCACAAGCACAAATGCATCTCGAACAACATTATTCCACCATGGGGGAAAGCTAGCACGTGTTATCTTTCCCTCTTGCACAAGTGCGTGCGTGTTTCGAACATCATTCCATCGTGGGAAAAATCTAGTGCATGTTAGCTTTGCCTCTTGTATAAGTACAAACACAAGAACATATCGAACAACATCGTTCCACCGTGCGGGAAAGCTAGCACGCCAAGCAAAAATGCATCTCGAACATCATCCCACCATGGGGGAAAGCTAGTGCGTGCTAGTTTTCCCTCTTGCACAAGAAGATACTCATCTCAAACAACATCATTCCACTATGGGGTAAAGCTAGTGCATGCTATCTTTCTCTCTTGCACAAGCAAAAGTGCATCTTGAACAACATCATTCCTCTGTGGGGTAAAACTAGCATGTGCTAGCTTTCCATCATGCAGAAGCACAAGCACAATTTGAACAACATCATTCCACTATGGGGGAAAGCTAGAGCATGCTAGCTTTCCCTCTTGAACAAACACAAGCACATCTCAAACAACACCATTCTAGAATGAATGAAAACTTGCACATGTTAGCCTTCCCTCTAGCAAAAGAACAAGCACATCTCAAACAATATCATTCCACCGTCAAGAAAAGCTAGTGCGTGCTAGTTTCCCCTCTTGCACAAGCACAAGTGCATCTCAAACAACATCATTCCACTGTGGAGGAAAGCTTTCACCTACTAGCACTCCCTCTTGCACAAGCATAAGCGCATCTCGATCAACATCATTCCACCATGGCAAAAAACTAGCGCGTGCTATCTTTCTCTCTTGCACAAGCACAGGCACATCCCAAACATCATTCAATCGTGGGGGAAAGCTAGCACGTGCTATCTTTCCCTCTTGCACAAGCACATGCTCATACCAAACATCAATCAATGTGGGGGAAATCTAGTGCATCCTAGCTTTCCCGCTTGCATAAGCGCATCTCGAACAACATCATTCCACCATGGTGGGAAGCTAGTGTGTGTCAGCCTTGCAAAAACACAAGCACATATCAAACAACATCATTCCACCATGGGAGAAAGCTAGCATGTGCTAGCTTTCCCTCTTGTACAAGCACAAGTGCATCTCGAAAAACATCATGCCACCGTGGGGGAAAGCTAGCAAAGCTAGCACGTGCTATCTTTCCCTCTTGCACAAGCACAAATGCATCTCAAACATCATTCCACTGTGAGGGAAAGCTAGCGCATGCTAGTTTTCCCTCTTGCACAAGCACAAGTGCATCTTGAACAACATCACTCCACCATGGGGGAAAGCTAGCATGCAGTAGTTTTCCCTCTTGCACAAGCACAAGCGCATCCTAGCTTTCCCTCTTGCATAAGCGCATCTCGAACAACATCATTCCACCATGGGGGAAACCTAGTGTGTGTCAGCTTTCCCTATTGCATAATCACAAGCGCATCTCAAACAACATCATTCCTCCATGGGGGAAAGCTAGTGCGTGTTATCTTTCCCTCTTGCAAAAACACAAGCACATATCGAATAACATCATTCTACCATGGGAGAAAGCTAGCATGTGCTAGCTTTCCTTCTTGCACAAGAACAAGTGCATCTTAAAAAACATCATGCCACTGTGGGGGTGTAGTGCACGTTCTCATCTATCATGGATTAATCGCTCTTAAAAGGAAACTTTAACACCACTTGGTACATAACTCATATAGGTATTATATAATCCACATGCATTTAAACAAACAAACACATTCTACACAGAGTATCCATATGAGTTACTGCCATAATTAACAATCAATAGCATTTCATACTAATTCATATACACAGCGGAAATCATGATATCATAAACAGTAGAGTCATGTGAAACATGATTAAAACATAATCAGATACTTATCTTTTAACAGTGGTAGAATCCACCAACCAAGTGCAGGCCTTCCACAAACCTCCCAGCCTTAGACCACACTGCTCATCAGCCCAGTAGTGGGTCACCCTCGAGCTGGGACTAAGCTCCACCCTGACACAAGGAATCCTAGGTTAGGCTGAGGTTACAAGGAAAACAACACACAGCCACAGGAAGGGATTCTCTCCCAGGAACCACCCACACTCACTGCCCACAGACCCTCATTCCCAACGTGCCTGTTCCACCCCAGGAGTATACACCTTCTCTGTCACCTGGACAGTCCTTCGGCTGCTAACCTCCCTTGCCTTGGGTTACAGCAACAGACCGGACCAGAAGTCTCCAGGCTCTGTGGCAGCTACAGGGTTCCTTCCATGAGTTCTCTCCTTCCTCTGTGCACTCTCTCGCCTGGAGAGAATCGCTCACAGATCAACAAACCTCCCACGCAGTCCATCACTGCATGGCCACACAACCAATGGAAAAACAGACATGGATTTTTCCATAGGCTCAGCAATGGAAAAATGGCTCAGGGTCACGGCTTCAGGACAGATATCTCACGCACAGGCTCGATCTCAAGCAGTGGATGCACACAGATTCTCCAGACACAACACAGGCTTTTTTCCATTCAAACAGAGGTGAAACCAGCTCTTTCAGAATCGATCATAGGCTTCTGGTTCAGTACGGAGGTATACATGAGTTTTTCAGTTCAGAAGGTGTACGAGGTTTTTCTGCAGAGTTCAGGTCAGTCGTACTACTCAGAGCCCATACACCCTCAGGTAGTCCGCTCGAATGAGAGAGTGAACCCCCCTCATGGTCCACCAAAACTGTTTTATTCGCATGCACCAGGGTCGACACTTGTCGCCCTGGATACTGCATGCGTTCCACCAGCATGCATCACCTTCCCTTGGTTAGGAACTTAGGATAAAATTATAAATGGCACATGTTCTTTTGGAATAATAATAAAATATTATTCCTAGGCTTAAGCCCCCCCCTAGGCTAAACACTTAGTCCCTTTTCCCACCTTCCAGCCCCTAATCCCTTGCCTTCTCTGTGGAAGCTTAGTCCCCCTTCACTCATTCATTGTGGTTGGTCTACACCTGGCGGTGTTTACAACTTTATTAAATGTTTTTTCATATATATACAAGTACAAAATTAGGCCCTTGGCCTCCAACCCTTAGGCTCTCTGGCCTAACAATCACATAATCCCACAGGCTTATACAAAATTGGCTCACCAGCCTATAACACATATTTACAATTCATTTCATACATCAGATTTACAAATGGGCTCGACCTTGGGGACATTACAATCCCTCTCCCTTATTTTTGAATTGTCCTCAATGCAACTTACACTGTTTCTGCAAGCCTTTCAAAATTTTCAAAAAGATGTGGGTACTCTGCCCGCATAACTTCGTCATTCTCCCATGTCACGTCCTCAGGACCGTACCAGGTCCACTGAACCTTTATAAGCTCTATGGCTCGATTTCGGAGCTATTTTCTTTTCCTGTCCAATATGCGTACAGGGTGCACTTGCAAGACACCTTCTAGTTCCCCCTGAATCAAATTCCAATCGATAACATGATTAGCATCAAGTACATATTTCTTAAGCAGTGAAACATGAAACACATTATGTATAGTCATAGATGCAAGTAGTGCAAGCATGTATGCAACTGGCCTAATCCTTTCCAGGATCTCAAATGGCCCACAAAATCTTGTTGCCAATTTGGCACAACTTCCCAACTTTAGGGAACTCTTGTTAGTCTTCACTTTCAGGAAAACATGGTCACCCACTTTGAATTCTCTATGGGTTCTGTTACTGACAGTGTAACTTTTCTGCCTATCCTGGGCAACTTTTAGATTCTGTTTAATTTTTATCATTTGATCTTCCATCTCTTTGAGCAGCTCAGGCCCAACTATTGCTCTGTCAGCTGGATTATCCCAACTCACTAGAGTGTTGCACTTTCTTCCATAAAGTGCTTTGAATGGGCTCATCTTCAATGATGCATGATACCCATTATTGTAGGCGAATTCTACCAAATACAGGTAGTCTTCCCACCTTGATGATTTGTCCATCACATACATTCTCAGTATGTCTTCTATTACCCTATTCACCCTCTCTGTCTAACCATCAGACTCAGGGTGATATGTTGTACTAAAGTTTAGATTCGTTCTGAATCCCTTGAACAGTCCTTTCTAGAAATTCGAGGTGAATTTTGGGTCCCTATCAGACACAATTGTCTTAGGAATTCTGTGCAAGCGTGCAACTTATTTTAAAAAGATATCAGCAACATCAACTGCCCTATGGGTGGTTTTCAGTGGAATAAAATGGGCGGCTTTAGTAAGCTTGTCCACCACCACCATGATTGAATCATGCTGCTTGTTGGTTCTAGGTAGTCCGGTGATAAAATCCATTGTTACCACGTTCCATTTCCACTCAGGAATGGGTAAAGGCTGCAACAACCCTGCTGGGTGTCTATGCTCAACCTTAACCTTCTGGCACTCCATACATTTGGCGATGTATTCAGCAATTTCTTTCCTCATACCCGGCCAAAAATAATGGCTTTTGACTGCTGCCACAGTCTTCTGATATCTAGTATGTCCAGCATAATCCACGTTATGCATCTCCTTTAGAATTTCCAGCTTCAATTCTTGGACATTGGGTACATACACTTTGTTTTTATACATAAGTAAACCATTAGTTCCCAAGGTGTAACTTTCCTTGGTCTATGGTATCTCGCGCTACTGTAGCTTTGCTACAAGACTTCTGTACTGCAAATCAATATTTGCAGCTTCCAAAATTTTGTCTTTCATCTCAGTCCTGTACATGCTAATGGTTGTAGCATGTAATTCGTGCACTTTTTTGCTGAGTGCATCAACCACCTTATTTTCTTTCCCTTTGATATGCTTGATATCAAAGTCATATTCACACAGAAACTCCAGCCATCTGGTTTGCCTCGCATTTAAAGTCGGCTGATCAAATAAATACTTCAGATCATTGTGGTCTATTCTTAATTTGAATCTCCTTCCCATGAGGTAATGTCTCCATTTCCTCAAGGCGTGGACGATTGCTGCTAGCTCTAAATCATGAGTGGCATAATTCCTTTCATGCTCTTTCAGCTTTCGGGACTCATAACAAATTACAAATCCCTCTTGGTTGAGAACTCCTCCCAGCCCCTCCTTACACGCATCTGTGCACACTACGTAATCCTTATTTGGATCTGTAATATTCAAGATTGGAGCACTAGTTAGTAGCTTCTTCAATCGTTGGAAGCTGCTCTCACATTCTTCAGTCCACTGGAACTTCTTCTCCTTCCTTTGCAAGGAAGTGATAGGGTGAGCTATCTTTGAGAATCTGGCTA
>JZKD02S2386364.1:3055-25949 GCA_000966675.3 Picea glauca
AGCATTCATGGATGCCCTGCAGTTGGATATTAGTATCCAACACGAGATTAAACACATATTCATCATCAAGCCTACATTTGCTAAGTATACAGACATGGATGAAGTGTTTCGGAGACTACTTAAAGTCACAGTGCCAAGTCAGATCCGATGGGAAGAACTTTGTGATCTATTGGATTAGCATATGAGATGTCGCCATCCAGTCATCTGTCCAGTCAGAAGAGGTTGCGAAGGCACCTCGCCAACGGCCTACCCCAGAAATTCCACATACAGTTGTATTGAGTCATCAAACAGTTTTGATTAGTTAAAGTAGTTAGACTAAAAATAGAATGAGCACGTCCTGATCAGTTATGACAGGGACGTTTGTATTTTGAATTATATATACTTCATCTTTCGAAGTATTGAAGGTTGTTGATTCACACACCCTATTTCTATCAAACTGTAATTTTTGTGAAGAGATCGGCCATTAATAAAGAAGAGGCATTTTACAGGATTCTTGCGTACATTTACTGGTGATGTGATTTTCTAATTTAAATGTTTTTCTTTCTCTGTAATCATTTTGTTTTCTAAAACTAATCTTTATGAATAGCGTAATGTTGTAGGATTTATCTTGGATACCATGTTTCCGATTCTAAAGATCTTAATGTTTATCTTCTAATATCTTCAATTAAGAAATTTTTAACTGCTTGTTAGTTGAAGTTATTTTCTTATCTTTTCTTCTGTCCATCATTTAAATTTCTAAAGATCCAGTGAGTGTATTACCTCGCCCTGCGAAGTTCTTCTTTGGCATTTCTAGTTGTATCTGTTATTTAATTAAACACAGACCCCATAGCCCAATGGATGTGTAGCCTGTCTCAACCAATTTATAAACCCTTTTACAACAAAACATACTTGTGCCTTTACCTAGCCTAATATCTAAATTAAAAACAAAGCTAAATCTTATAGAGAGATCCCTCTCTGAAGCTGGAAGGGCTAGATCCCAGCTTTAAAAGCGGTTGGATAAAGTTGCCTTTGTGGATTTCTTCTTTGTCAACCTCTTGGAAATTTACAGAGTGCTAACATAATGGCGACCATACTGGGGACGAACTAAAACTGACAATATCACGACTTCCTTCCCCTAAAGAAAGTTCGACTCTGAGAAGAAAGAAATGTTTAGAGGTTGATTAACTCTGTACATATTATTTTCGGAATCTCTCTTTGAACCTTTTTCCCACTCTTACTGTTCCTCTATGACTGTCCCCACAACAATACAACCTAATATCGAGCCCAGACTATCGAATCAAACGCATATTGCGTCAAACCTTTTTGACATAATCCTCAAAATTTCCAATAATCAAGAAGAACTTGAACATTCATGGGTAGCCATTGAACGAGACATAGCTACTCAGGAAGAATTGGAAGCCAGACGACGTCAACGTAGAGATCTCCCCTAGTTTCCTTCACCATAAAAATAAAATAAAAAAGGATATATATATATAAAAACCAAAAAAGAGTTCTGGCTCCCAAGAAAGTTCACACTCGATCTCATCCAGACCCAGAACCCTCCACAACGATAGATAATCCTGAACAGTTGCTCAGGCCAAAGACCTTAGCTACCAGTTCAGCGGGTTATACTCCCCTTCACAAGTCTCCTTCCTTTTCCGGAGAACCAGATATCTTTCAAAATCTTGATCTTGATCTTATTGCACCACGAAACCTGGTTAGAACTCGGTCAAAAAACTTTGTGTCTAAGCTCATCTTTGACCCCACTTTGTTGCAGCCCCGAACCCCCGAGGTCTTGTCTCCTACCACTAAACTTCAAATCACTGTCTCAGCTTCGCCCAGTCCTTCCTCGTCCTCATCTTCAGTCGCTACCTCTCCTACCATCCAGGTCATCGTCCCACCTCCTCCGCCCATCATGGCAGCTCGGTACGCCCCTTTGGTGCTGGCCGCACTGCTACATGACATGCCCCAAGACTACCAGACTAGAATTCCGCAGTTCGATGCAACCAGAACATTAAACGCACAACAACATGTGGATACAATGAATGACTACTTTGATTTGCAAGAAGTTGACGAAGTCGACGTTCAAATGAGACTTTTCGCTCAGAGTCTGATAGGAGACGTCAAGAAATGGTTCAAAGCTTTACCCGCCGCCTCAATCCCTGACCTTGTCGCGTTCCAAAGAAGTTTTCTTGACAGATGGGAGGTAAAGAAAAACCCTCTGCAAATACTGTCAAAATATGAGAATATAAAAAGAAACCAAGGTGAGACAGTACATGATTATTGCACCCACTTTAACAACCTGTACAATGCAATTCCCACTGAAATCAAACCTCCCCAAGGCCTGGCATTGATTAAATTCCCTGATGGATTCGATGCTGACATGTCATATCAATTAAGAGAGAGAAATGCCGCCACCCTTGAAGACATGCAGAAAAGTGCTATTAGCGTGGAGGCTAATCTGTTGGCGAAAAGGGCACGTCAAAGGACAGAAAGGAGGTTCACGATCAAAGAAGAACCTTCCACGTCACCCACAAATTCCAAGTTGGATTATTTGGCTAGAACGGTGGAATTAATGATGGAAAGAATGAATTTATCCTACAGAAAACCTCCAAGGGACAACGCACCTGCTCCCCAAATTCGAAACCCCAATTTTAGAAGAAACCCTCCTCAAATAAGACAAAGAGACCAAAGGGATCAGAGAGGTCCTGATTAGATGATTAGGCCTCCTCTACAAGAAAACTATGCTGATGAAGGGGGGGAAGTACTTGAGGAATTGGAGGACACTCATATCAACCTCATGGGCATTCACGACAATGAGGCCATTTTCCTTACTCAAGAAGAGCAGGAACTCTTTCTGCTAAATCAAACAAAGGTAAGCGAGGAAACCGAAGATGCGGGACAACAGGCCTTTGAAAATTCCATTCTGGAGGTGCACCGTCAATACAATCTGCGAAGTAAGAAGACAGAGGGAAATTCCCCAAAAAATCCGACCGAAACGCAGAAGGTAGCAGAGACTGAGAAAACTCCTGAGAAGACCACTGTTGAAAAGTCTTCTGAGAAGGGTAAAATTGACACTCCGGTGAAGAAAAACATCACCATACTGAAAAAACCAGCGCAACTCGAAGTTCCACCTGTTAATCCGCCCAGTACTTCTGAGCGAAAGAATATGGTGGACCAACCAGAATCAATGAGTCAGACCCAAACTCTCGTGCCTTTTATCATGGAGGGAGAATTGGCCAAAATAAAAATTCCCATCCCACTTATAGAGTTGATGAACAGAGGCGGTTATCGTTCACAGGTACTAAAAGCATTAGCCATTGAACCAGACATAGGCACCAAAGCCTTGACTATTGGATCAGTGACTCATTCAGACACTGTGAACCTTACTGACGATCATCCCGAACTCCTTTTCGGACCTGAAGTAAACGGTCGAGATGATACCGGTGATGTAGCCCCCTTTTACATCAGCTTGAACATACACGACTTGATATTACATAATGCCATGTTGGATTTAGGTGCCTCACACAATCTGATGCCTAAAGAAGTAATGGAAAAACTGGGACTAGAGGTCACCAGACCATACAAGGATTTACACTCATTTGACTCCAACAAAGTCAAATGTATTGGTTTGATTAAATATTTGTGCATCACTCTGGTTCAGATCCCTTCTAAAAGCATGGTAATGGACGTAGTGGTTGCAGACATCCCACCTAAGTATGGAATGTTGCTCTCCAGGTTTTGGGGAGCTAAATTGAAAGGAACCCTGCAACTGGATATGTCTTATGCCACTATCCCAGTGTTTGGACAACAAAGGAGGTTATACAGAGAAACAATGATGAAGTATATGGTCAGTAGTCAAGAGAAACCTCACAATTACCCCCTTTACTCTGCTCATTCCGATTTAGATTCGTTCATCTTGTACAATGATGGTGATACTGAAGAGCCAGATATCCAGCTGGTGGGACACGTAGCTAGTCAAGATGAAGGTCCAGAAAATGGTGAGGCAACATAGACGAAAAATGTAATAACCAAAGAGTTCCCTGCCGATTTCTGGAGTATGGATTTCGATGGAGCTGTGTGTAAAGAAGGAGCAGGAGCTGGATTCTGGTTGCACAATCATCGAAAAAGGTATTCAGAAAATCATTCCTATAAGTTAAATTTCCACTGCACTAACAACGTTGCCGAGTATGAAGCTTTAATGCTCGGTCTGAAGCTGTTGAAAAAAGTTGGTGCTAAGCAAATAATGGTAAGGGGTGACTTTGAATTAATAATCAAGCAAATCAAAGGTGAGTACGCTGCTAAACATCCGCACCTCAGAGCCTATATGAATGCTATTCTTGATGCTTTGAAGTGTTTTAATGAGGTTGACTTGCAGGTAATGCCGAGAGGCTAGAATATTCTGGCCGACGGATTAGCTACATCAACAGCTTCTTGCAAGATCCCTTTCCGCCAAACTCGCCCATACACTGTTGAAGTGAAATGCAGACCGACGGTTCCCAATAATATCATGTACTGGAAGGTGTTTGGAAATGACGATCAGATAGAGGACTTTCTACAATGCAAGAATGATTTTGAATGTATAAACATAGATTTAGAAAATGAAAATGAGAATGTAAATAATTATGAGTTTGAAATAGATAGTGTGAATACTGTAAATACGGTAGATAAAGAAGATACAGTAGAGTCAGGAGAGTTAGGAGATGACGAACTGGATGCCGATGTTTTACAATTGAAAGGCAATGTTTTACCTAGAGGCTTTGTCCCTTTAGAAGATCTGTTTGACAATGACGATGTAGCTAAGAAACCAAAAATAGAAGCCCATGGACAAGAGGTAGAAGACTGCAATATAGGAACTGAAGAGAAACCTAGGATGGTTAAATTGTCCAAATCTTTACCCCCAGAACAAAAGCTTAAGTACATTGAGCTATTCGAAGAATATTCAGACGTTTTTGCCTGGGCCTATGAAGATTTGAAAGCCTATGACACCGGCATCATACAACATAGGATTCCCATTAAGGAAGACCAGAAACCGTTTAGGCAGAAACTTAGGAGGATAAATCCCAAGTTGCTTCCCTTGATAGAAAAAGAGATTAAGAAAATGTATGATGCCAAGATCATAGTCCCACTATGTTTCTCTAAGTGGGTTTCTAATTTAGTCCCTACACGCAAGAAAACCGGTGAAATCAGACTCTGGATAGATTTCCTAAATCTGAACAAAGCATCCTTGAAGGATAATTACCCCTTGCCTAAAATGGATCACCTCCTGCAAAGAGTGGTCGGGTCCAGTCGAATTTCTCTGTTAGATGGTTTCTCAGGCTACAACCAGGTCCTAGTTCACCCAGACGATCAGGAAAAAACCACTTTCACCACACCATGGGGCACTTTCATGTATGTGAAGATGCCTTTTGGTCTAATGAATGCAGAAGCCACCTTCCAGAGGGCAATGGATATCGCCTTCGTAGAAGAGTCAGGTAAGTTTATTGTCGTTTATTTAGATGATGTGACTGTGTTTTCCCAATCTGATGATGAACACCTGCGACACCTTAGACGAGTTTTCAAAAAATGTAGAAGTTTCAGGATTTCTTTAAATCCCAAGAAATGTCTTTTTGGGTTAGAAGAAGGCAAACTGCTAGGACACATCATCTCTAAAGATGGAATCATAATTGACCCCAGCAGAATCGAGGCCATACTAAAGTTAGAACACCTAAGGAATCTAAAATAACTACAGTCTTTTATAGGGAAAACTAACTTTCTTCGAAGATTCATTCCTAATCTATCCGAGCTCCTTAGAAACATTACGAACATGCTAAAAAAGGACGCAAAAATAAAATGGGACTCCGAGTCCAGACAATCCTTCGAACAGGTCAAACTAGCAATCACAGAAGCCCTAGTTTTGATTAGTCCCGATTTCACTAAAGATTTCTATCTTTTTTCTTTCGCATCCGAACATACCATAGCAGTAGTGTTACTGCAGAAGAACTGTGAAGGGTATGAACAACCCATAGCTTTCTTCAGCAAATCTCTAAGAGATGCTGCACTGAACTACAATATCACGGAGAAACAAGCTTTTTCTTTGGTAAAGGCTATCAAGGACTTCAGGGTCTATATTCTCCATTCCCACATCATAGCTTATGTTCCAAACATGGTAGTAAAAGATATCTTGACATAAGACAACCCTAATGGGAGAAGGAGAAAGTGGAACACAGTTATTCTAGAATATGACATAGAAATCAAGCCCACAAAACTGATCAAAGGCCAAGGCCTTGCCAAATTGATGGCTGAATCTAACTTTCAGGCTCTTGATATTAATTTTCTAGATGTGGCAGATGAACAGGGCGAGATGGAGACTCCAAATGTTAGAGAGGTTTTTCTCAACTCTCCATGGTATGCAGACCTTATATTTTTTCTACAAAATTTACAAGCTCCCCATGGTTTGACTAAAACTAGAGCTAGATTTTTAAAGTTGAAGGCATTGAAATTCTGTATTCTAGAAGGAAATTTGTATTGGAAATACCCTGCAGGTATTCTTTTAAATTGTTTACTGAAAGATGAAGCTGACAAAGTGCTGCATGAGTTTCATGCAGGAGAATGTGGTGGCCATTTGAACTGGAAGGTTACAGCCAACAAAATACACAGAGCTGGATTTTACTGGCCCACCCTGTTTGCAGATGTACATCAGAAAGTAACAGCATGTCACCAGTGCCAACTGTTTGAGGGTAAAAGGAAACTCCTTCCTCTACCTCTTAAGCCAATTTCAGTTGAGGCTCCTTTCCAACAATGGGGACTTGAATTCATTGGAGAAATACACCCTCCATCTTCGGGCCAACATAGGTGGATTCTTACTGCCACTGACTATTTTACCAAATGGATCGAGGTTGTACCAAGCAGGAAAGCCACTGACTCTGTTATTATCAAATTTCTTGAAAATAATATTTTGTCTCATTTTGGTTGTCCTAGAAAGATCATCACTGACAATGCAGCTGCCTTTCGGTCGAAGAAACTCATAGATTTATGCAACCGTTATCACATTGGCTTGGGGCATTCCATAGCCTACTACCCTCAGGGGAATGGGTTGGTGGAATCCTCAAACAAATCTTTGGTAAATATCATCAAGAAAACATTGTAGGAGAACAAAAAGTCATGTCATGATAAGTTGGTATTTTCTTTATGGGCAGATAGACTGACCACCAAAAGGTCAATTGGTATGTCACCATACCAGCTGGTCTATGGTACTGAGGCTGTTTTCCCAACTTCTTTGGGAGTCCCGGTCGTGAAGTTACTTCAGGAGATACAAGCTGAGCCAAATGACTCCCAGAGACGAATCAATCAGATGATTCAATTGCAACAAACTAGAGAGGATGTTTTCAACAAAACACAGGTCATCCAAGAGAACATCAAGAAGATCTTCGACAAACAAACCAAGGAGGATGATTTTGAACTAGGAGACCTGGTGTTGAGATGGGATGCCAGGAACGAGGACAAGGGAAAGCATGGGAAATTTGACAATTTGTGGACAGGGCCCTACATGATCCAAGCTTTCAGAGGAAACAATGCCTTTTTGCTAGACAATGTCAATGGGTCAGATCTGCCAGGAGCACCTGTGAATGGCAGAATGCTGAAACATTATGTCCCACCTCAGTAAGAGATTTGAAGAACTCACTCTCCATTGTACATACCCGTTTTAAATTTTGAGTCTTTACTTGCATTTTCTGAGTGAAGAACATTGGTTAGTTTGTTGAAGCCCGAAGAGAAGGCCCTAAGCTGTTGATCACTATTTTTCAAAAGTTTTTCCTTAGAATAAGACCAATGAAGGATACTAGACAGATATGTTCAAAATGACCGGAAGCTGGATTCTTGGCACTTAATAGGGCAAGTACCATCCCCAGGTGGAGCCGCTGTTATCACCCCATAAATTATGGAAATCAACTTATGACTTGAATATTATGGATATTATATGTATCTAGTGTTTTATTGGAAATTGATTTTTTTCATTTTTGCAAGAGCAAAAGAAAAAAAAAAGAAAAAAAAAAGCAAAAGAAAAAGAAAAAGGAAAAAGGAAAAGAAAAAGAAAAGAAAAGAAAAAGAAAAAGAAAAGAAAGAAAAGAGGGAATAAAAGAATTTAAACAAAAGCCCCATGCAATAATAGTAACTTGGTCATACCTTTCAAGCATGACTCAGTTCTCTTAAATTTTCAATGTTGATAGGTTAGTGAATAAATCTAACCAGACTGTCTAATCCTGGTCAGATAGCCCTTTGGTTAGCTTAGTGAATAAATCTGACCAGACTGTCTAATCCTGGTCAGATAGCCCTTAGGTAGAGTAATTTCTTAACCCAACAGTTAATCTGGGTTAATAGTCCTAGGAATATAGGTTAGCATGTAGGTTAGTTTCTTGTTTTGCTCGACCACCCATGAAACCAGACCGATGGAACTGCTACCCCATGTCCCCATGGCCTTAGAATAGCTTAGATGAAGTCTCCTTGGTGGGGTTTATGTGAAAATTTGGGAAAAACCCATAAATGCTTTATGTCGTAAGTTTTTCCCCCAAGTACTCATCTCTCTGCTCATGATTTATGTTACATTCACTTTCCAATGGTCCAGATCACGACGCTTTGATCAACGACTCATAGAGCATTCCAGACCCCCCCTAGTATTCTTCTTTTAATCAAGGGGTGGGGGTCCGGAATCGGTGATAATATGTACGCAGATCTGGATGGTCCAGAAAAGAACGCATAAATCCACGACCCACATTGGATTCCGGACCCCCCCATCCGTTCTGCCTTTAACGGAGGGGGGGGGGGTTCCGGAATTGGTTATAACTTGGGCGCACATCTGGACGGCCCAGAACAGAGCTCGCAAATCTACGGTTCACATTGAATTCCGGACCCCCCCCTCCGTTCTTCCTTTAATGGAGGGGGGGGGTCCGGAATGGGTATTAAGGAGCGTGCTAAGATGTGTGGCTAGGAAACCAGCGCACAGATCAATGGATCATAATGGATTTCGGACCCCCCCTAGTGTTCTGCTTTTAACCAAAGGGGGGGGTCTGGAATGAATATTCCTTTTCGGCGGGCCCCTTGTTACATGTGGCATTGTCTTATTGATCCAGAAGTCCCATCCTCCACATGCTGTCTGACAACTCGTCACCCCTGGACGTCATCCTCCACTGAGTTCACTTGTTCCACTTGATCCCGTGGTCGCGTCACTTCCCATAACTACTGTCAGTCCCTGTTGTCAGTACCTAACCCCCTTCACTCATGAACAACCTCCTTTGGCGACTTTTACCTCCAATCACCAACCTCCACGTCAGTCCTCCGTATACTTTGGCCACCGTCACCTGCCATATCACCCCAAGTGGCCCGTTGTCCATTAATAATTGGATAATATGCCCGTTGTCATGCTGACTGTTTTCCTGCGTCCAACCGACCCAGTTTTGAATGAAACTACCGTTATGCCCCTTTCATTCGTTATTCATCTCTCGCGCTAGAATCATCCATCGCGCCAGAAAATTTACCTGTTATTCCTCCATAGCTCCCCCGTCGCTTTCCCACACGAACCAGTAGACCCCACTAACATCGTTTGTTCCAGGTACAGTTGCTGAAATGGTGTCAAAGGCGAGACAAGCGGAAGAGGAAGAGAATCCTTTTATTCCTCCTCCGGTTGACCTGGATAAAATTCCCTTGGTCGATAAAGATCGATTGATAGTAGATACTATATGCAGTTTTGACTTTTCTGATCTATAGTCATGGCTCCGGGAGGTGTTCCTAGACCAGAGCGACGAAATTGGACTCTGGGAGTCCAATTTGCCCCTGTATCTCTTTCCCCAGATTCATCATTTCCCCGAATTTTCCCTCAAATGCCAAGCCCATTACATCCCCGATCAGAAATCCATCGTTTCTTCATTGGGAGACGTCCTCTTCTTCATCACCCCCGAGGATATTGACCAGATGATGCAAATAACCCATGCTGAATCTGCGTCCCCATTCAACTTAGAAATCCTCACTGAGCTATATCAGAAAATGACTTTCCCTCAGAGAGCTCAGATATTCGAGCTTTTTCTCCCCACTTCCGCTCCACTCCCTTCCACTAATCCCCCTTACCCTTCTTCCATGTTATCCACCAAAGGAAATCAAATCATTTCTTCTCTGTGTGCCCTGCTTGGTTACTATTCTGATCAATGGGTAGATGAACCCATCCTGGGTTTTCTGTCCATTTTCTCAAATGATGAACAACCTACCACGCAGTTCGACTACAACACTTTCCTGGCCAATAAAATCCATGAAACATTTGTGAATTTCACCACAGAGGGCATGTTCAGATACTCATCCATTCTGGCTTACATGTTCATCTACATTCAAGCCGACAGGTTTAGTTTCTCCATGCAGAAGATGGATGCCGACGGTAGGCTCCATCCAGTCACAGTTTGGACCTCTCTCCTGAAACATAATTATGTTGAATAGGACTTCAAAGCGTTCATTGACCAGTTTTACCACCCGGTGGTAAGCATGTTGAGTGGTAGGCCCTAGCCACGAATTAATGATGAGGTCCAGAGAATTCTACACCTCTCGGACAATGCAAAGACAGGAGACTGGTTCATGTATCAGAATCATACTGAGATAAGAGTTTTTGGGTGCGAATTGGCACCTTGCAAGTTGCCGAGATATGTACCGGTAAGRATTTTTGCATTAGAATATATTAGGCAAATAATGAATTCAGATGACATTCACTTTGTTTCCCTGAAGAAGAAACAACAATTGAGAATCAAGGGGCAGATTGGTTCTTTCATCTGCAATAGTAGAGGCACAGAGGAAGAGGCAGATAGAATGTTAAAGGAGATGAAATTATTTACGAGTTTCACCTGGCATTATGATCCCTACGGGATCATTTCTGAAATGAGAGTGAACAATAAGAGCGTCCCGTATGCTCACGAGCCCAAGCTAGAGATCGAGAAATTTGCAAATCAGATGGTATGGGTCTGTGATACTTTGATGGACATAGAACAAAAAGTTGACGTGGAACAACAGGTGCCTTCGACGAGTGTGCCACCCACTACTACACCTCAGGTCCCTAAGGAGAAGAGGCCTCGACATGAATCGTCTCCTCCTGTAACAGAGGTGTCATCAGAAGAGTTCCAGATGCACACCAAAAGGCTGCAGACAGTTTCAACGCCTGGCACAACAGTGGAACAGGAAGTCCCAGCTACCACAGTGAACACCACAGGGGTCAAGCCTGTCACTCTACCTTTCGGTTCGAGCCAGCATAAATCAATCACGACTGCAATACCAAAGAAATCTACATATTCTCCCTTAGATACTCAACCGAGCAAGACTGGGCCCAAGTTGGGCATTTTTGAAAAATATGATTTGATCAAAAAGAAAAACCAGACCCTAACTAGCAGCACTTATGCCCAGTTGCGGAAGCAATCATCTACAACTCAGCATAGGCTTCTGTCAGCTTTTGACACTGAAAAGGGTAGTATGCACATGGCCTACCTCCAAGCACAGGTTCCGGATCCAAAGGTTATTTTAGATTACAAAAGGGCCACTTTCGAGTTTCAAGCAAAAGACGTGCATCCAACAGATCAGATGGATCTGCACAAACAAACAGGTGAGATGGTTTTTCACACTTTGGCCCACGCTACAACTTCTGCAGCAAAGTTTCAAGTGTCTTTGAACAATGCTCAGACACAACTAAAGTTGGAGAAAATATCATCTTTCGCGAAGGACAACGGAATTAAAACCTTGGAGGAGTTGGTCCTCAAAATCGGGTATGATCCTGTGAACGTCAAGGCCGCAGAAGAGATGATTAAAAATAAAAATGCTGACATTGCATCCTTAAGAAAACAGCTGAAGCTCCCGCCCACAGAGGATTCACAGGCTAAGGAGATAGCAGAGAAGGAAGGTGAGAAGGATGTGATGCTGAAGTTAATCATGGAACATAATGCTTAACTAAAAGAGATGGAGGCTGAGATGGAGAGACTCTTAAAGGAGAAAGAACAGATGAAGCCAAGGGAAGGCATTCCATTGAGTGCTATCCCAATTGCAGGTTTGAGCACAACAACAGTGACAACCATTCCATCTGCAACACCGGTGTCACTACCAGAAGGAACAACAGACCTTGCCAAGTCCATGGAGAGGATGAACCTGCAGGAAACACAAATCAGAAGACTCAAGAAATAAGTGGAGAATCTCCAAGAGCTCAAGAATTCTTTCCAGATAAGCCTGTCCAAAGAAAAGCAGGTGAATGAGCATATCAGGAAAGAGTTGCAGCAGCTCCAAAAACATACCATGGCAGGGAAGACTTTGGCAGAGGTGAAGGAGATTGTATGGACAGACATCATCAGGTCCATCAATGAAATCTGGCCAATGGTTCAAATCATGTTTGAACAAAATGAGCTACTTCAGAGGAGCAAACATGCATTTGATAAAATCAGAGGGGAGCTGGGAGACATGCCAACACAAGCAAATGAGATCATTAGGTTCCTGAATTCCAAGACCAGAGAGGAACTTGAAGAACTAAAGATCGAAGACATAACTGAAACTATACTGGAAGTAAAAAGGGTGTTAACCAAGAGAGGTCTAATGCTGCAGCTTGAAGAAAATGTTCAAGTCATGGATCAAGGAGTGCAGAAGTTCTTCAATAAAATTGATGCTCTCCAAAAGAAAGGCCTGCTTGGTTTGAGGGTCATTCATGACAAATTAGTGACACTCCCTGATTACAAGAAAAGATTAGTTGAAGTGTCTAAGGACAGTTCGAATTTTGCAGGGATACAAGGGAGCATCATAGGCAAAGCATTCATGGATGCCCTGCAGTTGGATATTAGTATCCAACACGAGATTAAACACATATTCATCATCAAGCCTACATTTGCTAAGTATACAACAATGGATGAAGTGTTTCAGAGACTACTTAGAGTCACAGTGCCAAGTCAGATCCGATGGGAAGAACTTTGTGATCTATTGGATTAGCATATGATATGTCGCCATCCAGTCATCTGTCCAGTCAGAAGAGGTTGCGAAGGCACCTCGCCAACGGCCTACCCCGGAAATTCCGCAGATAGTTGTATCGAGTCATCAAACAGTTTTGATTAGTTAAAGTAGTTAGACTAAAAATAGAATGAGCACGTCCTGATCAGTTATGAAAGGAATGTTTGTATTTTGAATTATATATACTTCATCTTTCGAAGTATTGAGGTTTGTTGATTCGCACACCCTATTTCTATCAAACTGTAATTTTTGTGAAGAGATCGACCATTAATAAAGAAGAGGCATTTTACAGGATTCTTGCGTACGTTTACTGGTGATGTGATTTTCTAATTTAAATGTTTTTCTTTCTCTGTAATCATTTTGTTTTCTAAAACTAATCTTTATGAATAACGTAATGTTGCAGGATTTATCTTGGATACCCTGTTTCCGATTCTAAAGATCTTAATGTTTATCTTCTAATATCTTCAATTAAGAAATTCTTAACTGCTTGTTAGTTGAAGTTATTTTCTTATCTTTTCTTCTGTCCATCATTTAAATTTCTAAAGATCCAGTGAGTGTATTACCTCGCCCTGTGAAGTTCTTCTTTGACATTTATGGCTGTATCTGTTATTTGATTAAACACAGACCCCATAGCCCAATGGATGTGTAGCCTGTCTCAACCATTTTATAAACCCTTTTACAACAAAACATACTTGTGCCTTTACCTAGCCTAATATCTAAATTAAAAACAAAGCTAAATCTTATAGAGAGATCCCTCTCTGAATCTAGAAGGGGTAGATCCCAGCTTTAAAAGCGGTTGGATAAAGTTGCCTTTGTAGATCCCAGTTATTCTAGAATATGACATAGAAATCAAGCCCACAAAACTGATCAAAGGCCAAGGCCTTGCCAAATTGATGGCTGAATCTAACTTTCAGGCTCTTGATATTAATTTTATGGATGTGGCAGATGAACAGAGCGAGATGGCGACTCCAAATGTTAGAGAGGTTTTTCTCAACTCTCCATGGTATGCAGACCTTATATTTGTTCTACAAAATTTACAAGCTCCCCCTGGTTTGACTAAAACTAGAGCTAGATTTTTAAAGTTGAAGGCATTGAAATTCTGTATTCTAGAAGGAAATTTGTATTGGAAAGACCCTGTAGGTATTCTTTTAAATTGTTTACTAAAAGATGAAGCTGACAAAGTGCTGCAGGAGTTTCATGTAGGAGAATGTGGTGGCCATTTGAACTGGAAGGTTACAGCCAACAAAATACTCAGAGCTGGATTTTACTGGCCCACCCTGTTTGCAGATGTACATCAGAAAGTAACAGCATGTCACCAGTGCCAACTGTTTGAGGGTAAAAGGAAACTCCTTCCTCTACCTCTTAAGCCAATTTCAGTTGAGGCTCCTTTCCAACAATGGGGACTTGACTTCATTGGAGAAATACACCCTCCATATTCGGGCCAACATAGGTGGATTCTTACTACCACTAACTATTTTACCAAATGGATCGAGGCTGTACCAAGCAGGCAAGCCACTGACTCTGTTATTATCAAATTTCTCAAAAATAATATTTTATCTCGTTTTGGTTGTCCTAGAAAGATCATCACTGACAATGCAGCTGCCTTTCAGTCGAAGAAACTCATAGATTTATACAACCTTTATCACATTGGCTTGGGGCATTCCATAGCCTACTACCCTCAGGGGAATGGGTTGGCAGAATCCTCAAACAAATCTCTGGTAAATATCATCAAGAAAACATTGCAGGAGAACAAAAAGTCATGGCATGATAAGTTGGTATTTTCTTTATGGGCAGATAGACTGACCACCAAAAGGTCAATTGGTATGTCACCATACCAGCTGGTCTATGGTACTGAGGCTGTTTTCCCAACTTCTTTGGGAGTCCCTGTCATGAAGTTACTTGAGGAGATACAAGCTGAGCCAAATGACTCCCAGAGACGAATCAATCAGATGATTCAATTGCAACAGACTAGAGAGGATGTTTTCAACAAAACACAGGCCATCCAAGAGAACATCAAGAAGATCTTCGACAAACGAACCAAGGAGGATGATTTTGAACTGGGAGACCTGGTGTTGAGATGGGATGCCAGGAACGAGGACAAGGGAAAGCATGGAAAATTTGACAATTTGTGGACAGTGCCCTACATGATCCAAGCTTTCAGAGGAAACAATGCCTTTTTGCTAAACAATGCCGATGGGTCAGATCTGCCAGGAGCACCTGTGAATGGCAGAATGYTGAAACATTATGTCCCACCTCAGTAAGAGATTTTAAGAACTCACTCTCCATTGTACATACCCATTTTAAATTTTTAGTCTTTACTTGCATTTTYTGATTGAATAACATTGGTTAGTTTGTTGAAGCCCGAAGAGAAGGCCCTAAGTTGTTGATCACTGTTTTTTAAAAAAAATTCATTAGAATAAGACCAATGAAGGATACTAGACATATATGTTCAAAATGACCGAAAGCTGGATTCTTGGCACTTAATAGGGCAAGTACCATCCCCAGGTGGAGCCGCTGTTATCACCCCATAAATTATGGAAATCAACTTATGACTTGGATATTATGGATATTATATGTATCTAGTGTTTTATTGGAAATTGTTTTTTTTCATTTTTGCAAGAGAAAAAGAAAAAGAAAAAGAAAAAGAAAAAGAAAAAGGAAAAAGAAAAAGAAAAAGAAAAGAAAAGAAAAAGAAAAAGAAAAGAAAGAAAAGAGGGCATAAAAGAATTTAAACAAAAGCCCCATGCAATAATAGTAACTTGGTCATACCTTTCAAGAATGACTCAGTTCTCTTAAATTTTCAATGTTGATAGGTTAGTGAATAAATCTGACCAGACTGTCTAATCCTGGTCAGATAGCCCTTTGGTTAGCTTAGTGAATAAATCTGACCAGACTGTTTAATCCTGGTCAGATAGCCCTTAGGTAGAGTAATTTCTAAACCCAACAGTTTAATCTGGGTTAATACTCCTAGGAATATAGGTTAGCATGTAGGTTAGTTTCTTGTTTTGCTCGACCACCCATGAAACCAGACCGATGGAATTGCTACCCCATGTCCCCATGGCCTTAGAATAGCTTAGATGAAGTCTCCTTGGTGGGGTTTATGTGAAAATTTGGGAAAAACCCATAAATTCTTTATGTCGTAAGTTTTTCCCCCAAGTACTCATCTCTCCGCTCATGATTTATGTTACATTCACTTTCCAATGGTCTAGATCACGGCGCTTTGATCAACGACTCACAGAGCATTCCGGACCCCCCCTAGTATTCTGCTTTTAATCAAGGGGGGGGGGGTTTGAAATCGGTGATAATATGTACGCAGATATGGATGGTCCAGAAAAGAGCGCGTAAATCCATGACCCACATTGGATTCAGGACCCCCCCGCCCGTTCTGCCTTTAACGGAAGGGGGGGGTCTGGAATTGGTTATAACTTGGGCGCACATCTGGACGGCCCAGAACAGAGCGCACAAATCTACGGTTCACATTTAATTCTGGACCCCCCCCTCCGTTCTGCCTTTAATGGAGGGGGGGGGTCCGTAATGGGTATTAAGGAGCGCGCTAAGATCTGCGGCCAGGAAAACAGTGTGTAGATCAATGGCTCATAATGGATTTTGGACCCCCCCTAGTGTTCTTCTTTTAACCAAAGGGGGGGGGGGGTCCAGAATGAATATTCCTTTTCGGCGGGCCCCTTGTTACATGTGGCATTGTCTTATTGATCCAGAAGTCCCATCCTCCACATGTTGTTTGACAGCCCATCACCCCTGGACGTCATCCTCCACTGAGTCCACTTGTTTCACTTTCTCCCGGGGTTGCGTCACTTCCCATAACTGCTGTCAGTCCCTGTTGTCAGTACCTAACCCCCTTCACTCATGAACAACCTCCTTTGGCGACTTTTACCTCCAATCACCAACCTCCACGTCAGTCCTCCGTATACTTTGGCCACCGTCACCTGCCATATCACCCCAAGTGGCCCGTTGTCCATTAATAACTGGATAATATGCCCATTGTCATGCTGACCATTTTCCCACGTCCAACCGACCCAGTTTTGAATGAAACTACAGTTATGCCCCTTTCATTCGTTATTCATCCCTCGCGCCAGAATCATCCATCGCGCCAGAAAATTTACCTATTATTTCTGCATAGCTCACCCGTCGCTTTCCTCCACGAACCAGTAGACCCCAGTAACATCGTTTGTTGCAGGTACAGTTGATGAAATGGTGTCAAAGGCGAGACAAGTGGAAGAGTAAGAGAATCCTTTTCTTCCTCCTCCGGTTGACCTGGATAAAATTTCCTTGGTCGATAAAGATCGATTGATAGCAGATACTATATGCAATTTTGACTTTTCTGATCTGCAGTCATGGCTCCGGGAGGTGTTCCTGGACCAGAGCAACGAAATTGGACTCTGGGAGTCCAATTTACCCCTATATCTCTTTCCCTAGATTCATAATTTCCCCGAATTTGCCCTCAAATGCCAAGCCCATTACATCCCCAACCAGAAAGCCATCGTTTCTTCATCGGGAGATGTCCTCTTCTTCATCACCCCCGAGGATATTGACCAGATGATGCAAATCACCCGTGCTGAATCTGCGTCCCCATTCAACTTAGAAATCCTCACTGAGCTATATCATTAAATGAATTTCCCTCAGAGAGCTCAGATATTCGAGCTTTTTCTCCCCACTTCCGCTCCACTCCCTTCCACCAATCCCCCTTACCCTTCTTCCATGTTCTCCACCAAAGGAAATCAAATCATTTCTTCCCTGTGTGCCCTGCTTGGTTACTATTCTGATCAATGGGTAGATGAACCCATCCTGGGTTTTCTGTTCATTTTCTCAAATGATGAACATCCTACCAAGCAGTTCGACTACAACACTTTCTTGGCCAATAACATCCACGAACAATTTGTGAATTTCGCCACAGAGGGCATGTTCAAATACTCATCCATTCTGGCTTACATGTTCGTCTAATTTCAAGCCAACAGGTTCAGTTTCTCCATGCAGAAGATGGATGCCGACGGTAGGCCCCAGCCAGTCACAACGTGGACCTCTCTCCTGAAACATAACTCTATTGAATACGACTTCAAAGCGTTCATTGACTAGTTTTACCACCCAGTGGTAAGCATGTTGAGTGGTAGGCCCGAGCCACAAATTAATGATGAGGTCCAGAGAATTCTACACCTCTCGGACAATGCAAAGACAGGAGACTGGTTCCTGTATCAGAATCATACTGAGATAAGAGTTTTCGGGTGCGAATTGGCACCCTACAAGCTGCCGAGATATGTACCGGTAAGAATTTTTGCATTAGAATATATTAGGCAAATAATGAATTAAGATGACATTCACTTTGTTTCCCTGAAGAAGAAACAACAATTGAGAATCAAGGGGCAGATTGGTTCTTTCATCTGCAATAGTAGAGGCGCAGGGGAAGAGACGGATAGAATGTTAAAGGAGATGAAATTCTTTACGAGTTTCACTTGGCATTATGATCCCTGCAGAATCATTTCTGAAATGAGAGTGAACAATAAGAGCGTCCCGTATGCTCACGAGCCCAAGCCAGAGATCGAGAAATTTGCAAATCAAACGGTATGGGTCCCTGATACTTTGATGGATGTAGAACAACAATTTGACGTGGAACAGCAGGTGCCTTCGACGAGTGTGCCACCCACTACTACACCTCAAGTCCCCAAGGAGAAGAGGCCCTGACAGGAATCGTCTCCTCCTGTAACAGAGGTGTCATCAGAAGAGTTCCAGATGCACACCAAAAGGCCGAAGACAGTTTCAACGCCTGGCGCAACAGTGGAACAGGAAGTCCCAGCTACCATAGTGACCACCACAGGGGTCAAGCCTGTCACTCTACCTTTCGGTTCGAGCTAGCATAAAAAAATCACGACTGCAATACCAAAGAAATCTACAGATTATCCCTTAGATACTCAACCGAGCAAGACTGGGCCCAAGTTGGGCATTTTTGAAAAATATGATTTGATCAAAAAGAAAAACCAGACCCTAACTAGCAACACTTATGCCCAGTTGCGGAAGCAGTCATCTACAGCTCAGCATAGGCTTCTGTCAACTTTTGACACTGAAAAGGGTAGGATGCACATGGCCTACCTCCAAGCACAGGTTCCGGATCCAAAGGTTATTTCAGATTACAAAAGGGCCACTTTCGAGTTTCAAGCAAAAGACGTGCATCCAGCAGATCAGATGGATCTGCACAAACAAACAGGGGATATGGTTTTTCACACTTTGGCCCATGCTACATCTTCTGCAACAAAGTTTCAAGTGTCTTTGAACAATGCTCAGACACAACTAAAGTTGGAGAAAATATCATCTTTCACGAAGGACAACAGAATTAAAACCTTGGAGGAGTTGGTCCTCAAAATCGGGTATGATCCTGCGAATGTCAAGGTCACAGAAGAGATGATTAAAAACAAAAATGCTGACATCGTATCCTTAAGAAAAAAGCTGAAGCTCCCGCCCACAGAGGATTCACAGGCTAAGGAGATAGCAGAGAAGGAAGGTGAGAAGGATGAGATGCTGAAGTTAATCATGGAACATAATGCTCAGCTAAAAGAGATGGAGGCTGAGATGGAGAGATTCCTAAAGGAGAAAGAACAGATGAAGCCAATGGAAGGCATTCCATTGATTTCTATCCCAATTGCATGTTTGAGCACAACAACAGTGACATCCATTCCATCTGCAACACCCGTGTCACTACCAGAAGGAACAACAGACCTTGCCAAGTCCATGGAGAGGATGAACCTGCAGGAAACACAAATCAGCAGGCTCAAGAAAGAAGTGGAGAAACTCCAAGAGCTCAAGACTTCTTTCCAGATAATCCTGTCCAAAGAAAAGCATGTGAATGAGCATATCAGGAAAGAGTTGCAGCAGCTCCAAAAACAGACCATGGTAGGGAAGACTTTGGCAGAGGTGAAGGAGATTGTATGGACAGACATCTTCAGGTCCATCAATGAAATCTGGCCAATGGTTCAAATCATGTTTGAACAGAATGAGCTGCTTCAGAGGAGAAAACAAGCAGTTGAGAAAATCAGAGGGGATCTGGGAGACATGCCAACATAAGAAAATGAGATCATCAGGTTCCTGAATTCCAAGACCAGAGAGGAACTTGAAGAACTAAAGATCGAAGATAGAACTGAAACTATACTGGAAGTAAAAGGGTGTTAACCAATAGAGGTCTAATGCTGCAGCTTGAAGAAAAAGTTCAAGTCATGGATCAAGGAGTGCATAAGTTCTTCAATAAAATTGATGCTCTCCAAAAGAAAGGCCTGCCTGGTTTGAGGGTCATTAATGACAAATTAATTACACTCCCTGATTACAAGAAAAGATTAGCTGAAGTGTCTAAGGATAGTTCCAAGTTTGCAGAGATACAAGGGAGCATCACAGGCAACACATTCATGGATTCCCTCCAGTTGGATATTAGTATCCAACACGAGATTAAACACATATTCATCATCAAGCTTACATTTGCTAAGTATACAGACATGGATGAAGTGTTTCGGAGACTACTTAAAGTCACAGTGCCAAGTCAGATCCGATGGGAAGAACTTTGTGATCTATTGGATTAGCATATGATATGTCACCATCCAGTCATCTGTCCAGTCAGAAGAGGTTGCGAAGGCACCTCGCCAACGACCTACCCCAGAAATTCCGCATACAGTTGTATCGAGTCATCAAACAATTTTGATTAGTTAAAGTAGTTAGACTAAAAATAGAATCAACACGTCCTGATCAGTTATGACAGGAATGTTTGTATTTTGAATTATATATACTTCATCTTTCAAAGTATTGAGGGTTGTTGATTCGCACACCCTATTGCTATCAAACTGTAATTTTTGTGAAGAGATCGGCCATTAATAAAGAAGAGGCATTTTAGAGGATTCTTGCGTACGTTTACTGGTGATGTGATTTTCTAATTTAAATGTTTTTCTTTCTTTGAAATCATTTTGTTTTCTAAAACTAATCTTTATGAATAGCGTAATGTTGCAGGATTTATCTTGGATACCCTGTTTCCGATTCTAAAGATCTTAATGTTTATCTTCTAATATCTTCAATTAAGAAATTCTTAACTTCTTGTTAGTTGAAGTTATTTTCTTATCTTTTCTTCTGTCCATCATTTAAATTTCTAAAGATCCAGTGAGTGTATTACCTCGCCCTGCGAAGTTCTTCTTTGGCATTTCTGGTTGTATCTGTTATTTGATTAAACACAGACCCCATAGCCCAATGGATGTGTAGCCCGTCTCAACCAATTTATAAACCCTTTTACAACAAAACATACTTGTGCCTTTACCTAGCCTAATATCTAAATTAAAAACAAAGCTAAATCTTATAGAGAGATCCCTCTCTGAAGCTAGAAGGGCTAGATCCCAGCTTTAAAAGTGGTTGGATAAAGTTGCCTTTGTGGATTTCTTCTTTGTCAACCTCTTGGAAATTTACAGAGTGCTAACAGTAGGATGAGCTATGAGCCAATTGAGTACCCAAACAAGAAAATAATTATGTCCAAAAATGTCAAGTGAAGATGGGATCTCTATCACTTACAATAATCTTTGGGCTACCATGTAGCTTTTGAACTGTCTCCATGAATGCGGTGACAACTGTACTAGCTTTGAAGGGATGAGAGACTGCACAAAAGTGTGCATACTTGGTTAGTCTATCAACAATCACCATGATGACACTCTTTCCTTCAGACTTCGGTAACCCTGTGATGAAATCCATGGAAATCTCCTCCCAATGCTGAATATGGGGTATCACAAGTTATGGTTTTCATATAGAGCCATTAAATTTACTTTGTAAATCAAAGACTTCTTGCTTTGTAAACTAAGTTGTGGTTTTATTTCACTTACTTTGTAAATCAAAGAAAAATTTACGTTGTAAATCAAAGAAAAATTTACTTTGTAAATCAAAGTCTTATGGCTTGGTAAACTATAAACTAAGATGTGATTTGTGGTTTTGTTTCACTTACTTTTTAAATCAAAGTCTTCTGGCTTGGTAAACTAAGTTGTGGTTTTATTATAAATTGTAAAGGGAGATTATAACTTCACTCTGCAAATAAATTTAAAATTGTAATAATGATTTTGTCTTTGATAAATAGCTCTTAGTACATTGAGATCTTTGTATAATCCCATAAAATAGTTTATGATTTTATGGAGTAGGCAAAGAAAATGGTTTGTGATTTTATGGAGTAGGCAAAGTTAGGAGACTTTGTGATTTTGTGGAGTAGGCAAAGTTAGGTGACTCGGTCTTAAATATGTTGATTACCCAACAATGTTTTCTAAATATGGAGTATCATAAGGTTTGAAAACTATGGGGTATCACAAGTTATGGTTTTCATATACAGCTCAAGTGTTAAAAATGAACTGCTATCTCATCTAACAATTTAACTTTGTAAATCAAATTCTTTTATCTTGGTAAACTAAGCTGTGGTTTTATTAGAAATTGTAAAGGGAGATTATAACTTCACTCCACAAATAAATTTAAAATTGTAATAATGATTGGTTTTGCATTTGATAAATAGCTCTTAGTACGTTGAGATCTTTATATAATGCAAAAAATGGTTTGTGAATTTATGGAGTAGGCAAAGTTAGGTGACTCATGGCCTTGAAGATGTTGATTTCCCAACAATGTTTTCTAAACATGGGGTATCACAAGTTATGGTTTTCATATAGAGCCAAAGTGTTAAAAAAGGGACGGTTATTTCGTCTAATTAAAACGTTTATATTATTACCTTCAATTTAACATCAGAAGAGTCCACGTTTCAATTGTTATCTCAATTTAACTTCAAAAATTCACTGAGCCCTATAACTTAATGCTACTCATTTTAATATAAGTTTTATCTAATTGTTGGTTTCACACATAATTCTCTTAATAAAAGAGTAAAATAGCCTAGTTTGGAGTAGTTAACTCTATGGTTGTCAATCCTTTCTAG
>JZKD02S2386364.1:38308-53758 GCA_000966675.3 Picea glauca
TCCAAATGGTACCCCTACCCCTTCTTTTATAGGCTAGAAGGAGCTAGGGTTTTGGACGAACCCTCGACCATGCATGGCCAGGAGTTTCAGTTAACTGACCCATAGCTTTTTGTTCTGTCGGCAACTTTCCTTTTTTCGTGCTGTGTTACGTACACGCAGGCTGTTGTGAGTTAGCCAGTGTGCACACATGTGCAGTAATGGGTTAGGGCACGTGGGCCTTGACACAAAAGGATTTTCAAAGAGTTGTTCAACAAAGTTTTTGGCAAAGAAGGGATATGAATTGGCTTGATGCCAGGTAAGCATGTGTGGTGAAATTTAGGGTTATAAAAGATGCCCCCTAATGTGTGAGTTCAGAAGAGCATCTGATGGCCGAAATGCATTATCAATCTTTACTGATGTGCCGAACAATTGAGCCCAAGGATCAGGAACCAGAAGGTTCCGTCTGCAAAATAACAAATGTCTCACCGAGGCGGGCATACCCATGCTCGAGATAAAATAGAACCATGGCTACCAATCAAATACACTGTAGATCCATATCAAATAAATATAAGAGTAGCCGCGAATAATACACAGTGGAGCTACATCTTGAAATAAGAAATATATACATATAGAGTATCCATCTTCTAGAAGATGATTCGGCCTGATGGCTATACTTCAAAGCTCGAGCAACAACTTCAAAATCTTTCTAAACTCGGGTAGGAGTGTAATATGAGTGTACGACTGCACTACCCATAGGTCTTCGATGGCTCATTGGTTATGGACTTGATAATCTTGATGATCGGACGGAATGCTTCAGTGATTTCGAACAAGGGCTTGACTGGACGTTCAGGATAGTCGGGTATGTGGACAAGAGACATATTGTAGAGGGGATGACTCAGGCTTAGTGACAAAATTCCCTTGGACAATAGCACGACAAGTGATAAGACTCAAGCAACATATATATTAATCATAAGTCTACGAAGGAGGACGAAACACAAACTCTCCATATGTTTGGAAGAATAACCAAACGGTGGAGGACACAACTCTATATCGCGAGAAAAGCTTCCTAAGGTCGTACTACATCCCATGGTATGATGATCAAACAGACATATGTGCTTTATCCAAGGGAGACTCATTATGCTGCCAATAAAGAAAATACTTTTCCCATCCTCTTTTTGGGGTATATTTGATTTTTTGTTCTTTTCGATAAATTTGGAACAAGAATAAAGGAATATTATGTTACAATGGAGGAACGAGTACTGCAAACATACAAGCTCAAGGCACAAGGACAAGACTGATGTTCTGGTAAAATGATACTCGAGAAAAATTCTCCGGCGGCCAAAGGTGTTAAGACGCAGAAGCAAACTGTCACGAGGCTGGTGGATAAGGTATGCAAGTGCAGTTGATAGAACACACAATGGTAACGTCCTTCGATGTAAGTTTAACGAGCCTAGAGAAGGTAAGCTCAATGGTTTTTCATATTTAGAGAGTCTGAAAAAGCATAAAAGGAGACTCTGCTGGGGTACCTTTTTCGACAATAGTCTAGTTGGTTCAAAAAAGGGATAAACTAGCACCGATTAGACGTCAATTCAAAACCATTTTAACGAGTGTGACAAGGACAAGATCACTCGGCTATTTTTTCACTTTTAAGGAGTCTGAAAAAAGCTTAACTATTGACTCCGTCAAGAATATTCTTCTGAACCAATTTAACGAGTGTGAAAGAATAAGGTCACTCGACAATCTTTTCAATTTTAGGGATTCTGAAAAGAGCTTAACTATGGACTCCGGGGGGGTTTCTTTTTTGTAAATTTAGTCCCTCAGGCCTGAAAAAGGAATAAAATTATACCTGAGAGTACTCTTCTAAAGAATGGAAATTCGATAGAGTGTACCTTTGTTCGTACAGTTAACCGTCCGGACCAAAAAATGGGTAAAATACCGCCGGACAGACGTGACTTCAAATTTCAGTTTAACAAACGTGAAAGGCCACAAGATCGCTTGACAATCTTTTCATTTTTAGAGGGTCTGAAAATGGCTTAAAAGGAGACCCGTTATTTTTTTTGAGTCCTGAGGGTGAGACAAAGAGTGAAAAAGACTCATACAAATGAGTCTCAAACTCATATTTAGAAAAGACTATATAGACTCCCGAGCCTACAGTGTTTTTAGAAATGGCATGGACACCATAATGCAACCAGGACCTACCTAGGGCATCCATGTTTTGGTAAGCTCTACCACCAAGCTGCGACACTTCTAGAGCAGATATGACGGTTCCGTGTCACAACCTAATGGGATCGATCCTATAGAAAAAGAAAAAGACATCGAGATGCAAAAGTTGGGGTGGTAACCTAACCTATATGCTCAAGTTGATTTTTGATTTTTTTTTTTATGGACCGTCAATATTTTCTCAAAACTCAAAAAAACAAAATGTCCAATACCCGATCAAATCCCTCCCATATAACTCCTGGATCACTCTAAATGGTTTTTGGTATAAAGAAATTGATAAGGGAGGCCCAAAAAGTGACAAAAAGAGGCCAAAAAGTTTATAAATAGAAGCTGGCAGCTCATTATCACCATTGCTGATTTGGAAATTGACTCTGGAGCCAAAAGACCCCCTTTGCCAAAAATAGTGATTACGGGAGCTACAGTGGATGAAATGAACTTTTGCTTGGACCAAGTAAGTACAAACTCCGTTATCTAGTTATTCAATACTTCAATTTCATTATTTAGTTTATGTTTTGGGTGGGCGTCGACCTTAAAAAGGTCGGCCCTAGGTACACGCAGGTTGTCTCTAGACATGCCGCGTGTACATTTGGGCAGAGTAAAGTCTGCCCGTGTGTACACACGACTATCACCTCTACAGCCCGCGTGTACACCCCTTTTATGATAAAAAAGTAAACTAAAAGGAAGTACTGACCCTCCTTTACCTTGTTGTGTTTGCAGGATGTATGTCCAGTGGAGGGAAAGAGAGCATGAGGCAATCAGTGAGTTGGTTGTAGCAGATCCGAATGTTGTGGCCGTGTTAATGCAATGCAATTTACTCAAATTCTTTTTATGTCCATTTATGCACGCACAAACAAGGCTACTGAATGCCTTGATTGACTACTGGAACCCTGATGCAGAGACATTTATGCTAGAGGGGCAATCACTGGTGCCCACCACCGAGGATATCTACTTTCTGACTAGCCTCTTAAGGAGAGGGGAACTAGTCAACTTCCGGACGTTTCCTACGGGGCCGAGAAAGATCTCAGAATTGATAGCTGAGCATTGTGAGGCTGGGACTGAGCGTGTGGGCTCCCAGGTACCCATTAGCAAGATTACTAACTTAGTGCTGCAGACTATATTGTTACTGATTGGGCGGATTATCGGCTCAACAGCCTTGCATCAGGCGTTGCACGTACAGATGAACTGTGCCATCCAGTGCATGAATGCACAAATTTTTGACTGGAGTACCACACTGCTTGAGTGCATGAAGAGGCAATTGACAGATTACTGACAGCGAACATAGAGGAACTTTGGGTTCGGGACCATCTTGTGTTCGTTCCTTTTTGAGAGAGTTTCGAGTTTTAGTCCTCAGGTTGTAGTACGAGGACATTAGGCCTCTTTCCCTGCAGTTTGTAGTTGGGCAGTATTACTGCCGCGACATGGTCGTGGAAGGATTGTTGAGTCCTTCGACAATGATTTCTTTGCTTGGCTGTCATGACAGATCCCTGTGATTGAGGACTACCCGTATGCAAGGATAGATTTCTCTAGAGATCCTGAGATACCCGTGCCTCCTGGTGAGGAGTGAGGGGAGAGGGGTAAGTCTCCACCTTTGTATTTTTTTGTTTGCATATGTAATTTTTATGTCTTTTTGTTATATATATCATTTTTTGTATGCCAGAGTATTTGACGGGTAAACATTTGTTGCATGCAAATGTGGGACCCATGCGACCTATCGATTATGCACGGAACAAGCGTCGTCCATGGCCAGAAGCCACGGCTGCCGCCACTGGGGGAGTAGCAGTAGCAGGGAACCTCCCAGTCAGAGAGGCCGAGAGGGTCCTTAGACAAGTTGAGTAGAACTTTACTGCGCTCACTGGCACCGTCTCGATGGCAGAGATAGAGGACCTACCACCATCCATGCAGCCTCATGTTGTGGGGGCACCTCGAACATGGGTCCGATTGTTTAGGCGTTTAGCCCATGCTGTGGATGATTATAACAGGGCCCATAGGCCCTGAACAGACTTAGAATTTTTATGTGCCACAAACACCTACTTGTATACATTTTTTGAGGGCATAAGCCTGGTGACTCGTTATAATTCCCATTTTTGAGTCACTCGTGTCCATATATGTACTCTGGTTATTTTATGATGTTTATATATGGTTTTTATCTTTTTTGTGTCTTATGGATTCTGTGTGCAAAAATGTATTTACATGTTTGTGTCCATGTTCTTTTATATGTGGGCAAGATGCCAATCTAAAATTTGATTAGCTAGAGTATCTGTAATTTGGTTTAATCTCCTAGGAACATGAAAATATGTAATATAATCAAAGTTTCGTTCTAAGAGACGTACCCTAAGGAATCATCGGTGTAAAGTTGGAAAATGAACCCGATATACTCTGTTTAGCTGCGACACAACCAGTTGAGCGTTGAGATAGACTCGGAGATGAGAGATACCCAATGATAAGGCATCACAAAGCAACTCAATAATTGCACTATACTCGGTGACATTATTTGTGGTGTCACCTAAGCATATACCTCCGGAAGATAACAACTGACCCTGAGGTGTATATATTACCCAAGCTGTGGAGGCAAGCCTCCGCGTGTGTCGACTAGCACCGTCTGCATACCCAACGAACACCTCAGACTCACTTGACATCTGCCATATTGATGAAAGACAACATCAATGACACGTCCATAACACTTTAAAAGAAACTTAAAAAGTAATAGTACAAAGACTATACATATGTTAAAAAAAGTTACCCACAATGACCTATCTATGAGTAATACTTCTTGAGGTAGAGCCCATTTCTAGGCTCTACCAAAGCATTCCCTTCAAAATCAACCAAACAATAAGCACCCTTTTTTAATACCTTTTTTATAATGAAGGGTCCGAACCACATGGGTTTAAACGTTCCTGCCCCCAGGGGGTCCTTTTCGTGGTCATAGACCAGGACAAGGTCGCCTTCAGAGAAAATTCAAGGATGAACGAACCTATCATATTGACACTTGACCTTATGTTTGTGAGCCTCGTTGGCCAGGGCTGCATCGCGATGCTTCTCATCGAGCTACTCAAGGTGTACTAACCGTTCTTCAAGTGGAGAAGTGTCTGGAAATAACTATACTGCCAATTTCAGAGATGGGATTTGACATTCGATGGGCAAGACTGCCTCTAGCCCGTAAATGAGTTGAAAAGGTGAGAAACTGGTTGCAGTCTTAACAAATGTTCGGTAAGCCCATAATGCCAAGTATAACATCAAATGCCAATTTGACTTGGCTAAGTTGATAGTTCGTTGTAGAATAGTCTTAAGAGTTTTGTTTACAGCTTCCACCTACCCATTGGCTTGGGGGTAGTAAGGTGATGAATGTTCCTGCCGTAACCCAAGCTTTGATGTTAATTCGGTCATCATTTGGTTCTGAAAGTGACTGCCATGGTTAGTGAAAATCTCTCTCGGGACGCCGAACCTTGCTATGATCTGGTTGAATAAGAAGAGAGTTGCAGTCTCTCCATCATCTTTAAACGTTGGCATAGCTTCGACCCACTTAGTGAAGTAGTCGACAACTACGATGATATAGCGGTTCCCCCTTGCTGATGGGGGGTTACATGTAATGTAATCAATTCCCCACTTAGTGAAGGGACCAACTATGATGACAGGAAACATAGGAGCAGGATGTGCCCTCATCTTCCGACAGAAGATTTGGCACGAATGACACTTCTTGACCGATTCGATACAATCTTTGATAAGTGTCGGCCAGAAGTAACCTGCTCGTAGAATCTTTTGGGTTGTTACCAACCCAGATAAATGACCACCACAAGCTCTAGTATGGAAATCGTTGAGCACTATGATGGCCTCCTCATGAGTGAGACATTGACGCAAGATGCAGTCTACACCTCTCCGATACAATGTATCATCGAGTATGAGATAATTCTTAGCCTGATGGCGTATCTGCCGATGCTCGTCATGAGAAGCAGAGGTGGGGCACTTCAAAGTCTGTAGATATATACGTATATCTCCATACTAGGGGTCTGAAGATGCAATCAAAAACATATCCCCCCGGATAGGCGATTCCTCAGGCACCAGGGATGATTTTAAGGATGGAAAATTATTTTAAAATGTATAAACCTTGGCGAATCTTACTAATCCTTCATATGCCAACTATAAATGATTGGCGATATTTTTGTAAAAATATTCAAATTTCTAAGGATTTTATATAGTTTTTATAAATTTTTGGCGATTTTTAAGCTAAAATAATTTTATCCTATAGAATATGGGCGAATCATTTTTAAAATAGCGAATCTCGTTTTTGGAAAAACCATGGAAAATTAGCCCATGAGCGAAATTTAGCCCCTAAAATCATCCCTGTCAGGCACAACGTCACCTGACTCAACTAGAAGTTCCGAAATAATCTCTGCGAAGACCAATGACTTCTTGGACTTTGCTGAAACAAAGTCTAAGTCAAATTATTGGAGGATGACTATCCATCTACTGATTTTTCCACCTATAACTCGTCGTGTCAACATGTACTAGAATGGATTCATGATAGCAATGACGTTGGTCTTGCGAAACAAAACATAGTGATGGAACCGTTGAACAACATGAACTGCTGCCAACACAAGTTTTTTGATATGAGAATAATTGAGTTCCGGTCCTACGAGGCCTCGTCTCAGGTAATAGATCACATATTCTAAAAACAAATCATCTTCCTGAACTAAAACCATGCCTATGGTTGACTCTGCGGCAGCTAGATATAATAAGAAATCTTTGTTATAGTTAGGTGTAAGTAGCAGAGGTGTGGTTGTGAGGGCATGTTTCAATGCGTCAAAAGAGCATTGAGCCGCTTCATCCCAGAAAAAAGGAACGTCTTTCTTTATTAAACGCATAAAGCCCTTGGTGATTTCGGCATAGTTGGCGATGAAGCATCATAAGAAGTTTGCCTTGCCTTGTAGACTCTGAAGTTGTAAGATTGTGCGTGGCGGGGGAAACTAGATTATTGCCTCCACCTTAAGAGGATCAACCATGATCCCTGTTGTTGATACGATGAAACCTAACAACCATCTTGACGTTACGCAGAAGCTGCACTTGTTTGGATTCAAGCGAATCCCGAAGTAGCGACAATTTTCGAATATTAGTCTAAGGTGTGTGGGATGATCCGTTCGCTTGTGAGAGTGTGATGCTAAATCATCTAAATAGGCATCGACTATATGTTTGAGGTCATGAAAAGAAAGACATGGCCCGCTGGAATGTGGCTCCAACATTTTTAAGGCCAAAAGGCATCTTACGATATGCAAATGTACCCCACGGAAAAATGAATGTTGTTTTGTGTTGGTCTTCAGGTTTGATTTGGATTTGATTATATTCCGAAAAACCATCCATGAACGAAAAGGCTTCACAACCGGCACATTCATCAATGATCTGGTCAATGAATGGTGTTGGAAAATTATCTTTGGGACATGCCTTGTTCAAATCATGGAAATCAGTACATACATGAATTGTGCCTTGTTTTTTATTGACCGGCACAGGGTTTGACACCCATTGAGTCAAATGGATAGGATAAATAAAACCTTCCTTTAGCAATTTCTCGACCTCAATCTTGATGGCTGTTGCTTTCTTAGGATTGACTGGATGAAGTTTTTTTCGAACAGGCTTGGCATCAGGATACGTTGTGATTTCATGTTCAACTATTTTTGGATCGATACCTGGCATTTCCTCATAAGACTAGGAAAAAACGTCGCAGAATTATTTGAAAAGATCCATGTAAATTTGAATCTCTTCGGGGGAGCAATCCGCTCCGATGAAGACATTCTCCACGATGTCAGGGTTTCGGGAGATGTTGATGGGTATAGTTTCAGCGATAGTCGCCATATTACCCTCAGCATAAATTTCCTGTGTAGCTAAGAGATTAATAGGACATGGACGATCTCCCGTCATGGTAATGGTGAATTCTCCTGCTTCGATTCGGTTTAACTCTGGTAGAAAGTATGATCTGTGATGAAGATCTTCCCAAGGTTTGTCCAGACTAGTCATTGCTTCGATTACTGCTTCGTCAGAAGGCAAGACTAAGTCTAACGAATCGACGTTAGCGAGAGAACCCTGAGCCCAAATAGGGTCTAGAAGTGGATCTAACTCTTGTGCGGGAGTCAGATCAGGGTTAGCTGAAGCCGGCATGCCCTGTCTCATCCATCGTGGTTGATGGGGAAGGAAGAATCCAAGTATCCTCAAAGTAAGTCGTGCGAAACGACAAAACTTGAAAAATCTCAACCTTATGGTGATTAGATATAAATTTGACATTGTCATGAGAAGGTGGGTAATCGAAGGTACCCATCAAGGATGGGCACAAACCAACTCCTACGTTAACGACACTTGGTTGAGGATTATCAATCATGGGGACCGTGGATGCCCCCAATGATGGGTCAGGTCTGGAGAAAGACAGTTGATCGATGGTCACTATCCGACCCTTGTGTGGGAACAACAAGACTTGAAAAACTGTAGCAACCACAGCTTGCATAGCATAAGTCCAACTCCGTCCTAACAAGAGGTTATAGTCGAGGGGAGCATCGACTACCTCTACTTCAACGCACATGGTTTTCCCTCCTAACTGCATAGGGAAAGAAGGGATGATGCCATGTGGTCGGAAAGAACGACCGTCGAAAGTAATGAGGAGAGTAGGTGATGGAGACAAAGTGGGCTGGCCAATGGCCTTCCAACATTCTAATGACATAACGCATGTCGAGGCTCCCTCGTCGACCACCGTGCGAAAGATATTCCGTGTAAAAATTTTCGTGGGATGAGCCACTACTATCTGAAATGATACATGGTAAGGTAGACGAGGTTTTAAGTTGGTTGTATCTAACATGATGGTACCTGGATTACAAGTCTCAGTAGAGCCCAAAGCGGTTAATAAGGCCTTCCTCTGAGCAGGGAAGCTTTGGAGGACCTCCAAAGCAGACATCGCACAAGGGGTTTGTGATAAATCCTCCACCACAGAGTAATTCTAGGCGGCCCTTGCATTGGGGTTGTGAGAAGCGCTTGGTTTACTATAGTCATGTGCTCTAGTCATTATGAAAGCATCACCCCTAACCATGTATATGTTCGCGGATGAGGGATTGTTTGGAGGAGGGTAGGTTTCTTGGTTGCCCCCTTCTGTTCTTGCAGAGGCTTGAGTTAAATTTTGCCCATGTTTAAAGGGATTAGTCAACGCTGCCTGCTGTTGTTGTGTGACAAAATTTTGGGCCTCTGCATGTCAAGGAGAAAGATGGGTCAGGTGGTATTCCGCGCACAAGTTTCACAGATACCTCGCCTTCCATTTTTCCGTGTTGTCCCCGCCAGCATTATCAGTGGGTTTTTTTTATCCCCCTTACCCTTCTTTCATTGTTTTTTCTTCCCTTTAGGCTGTTGGGTGGCCTTTGGGTTAGTCGAATGCACGGAGTGTACTTCCGACGTTTGGGTAGGGGGAGCAGCCAAAGCAGTAGTTTGGCTGGCCGCTATGTGTTGGATGGATAATTGTTGCAACTGTTTTGTCAATTGCTCAACGGGCTTAGTTTGTGCTGAACCAACAATACCATTGGCATGTGGTCCAGCTCTCTGTTTAGTTTTATCCAGTATCGAACGTGGTGCATCTGGAAAGATGTTGTATAATAATCCAGATTGAGAATAGATGAGCTCAAATTGTTGAGCCCTCATGATGGCATCTTCTTCGGATAAAACTCCAGAGGTTGCGACATCTTTGGATAACTGTGGGGCCAAATAATTAAGGAACCACTCAAGAAGGAATGCTGGTGGGACTGGTACTTTGATTAGACTCTTTCGATGTCTCCATTCTCGAATATGATCAGAGATATGGTCCGCCGTTGTTTGTTCGAAATTGGCGAGTAGCTTTGTGCCAGCGTCGTATCTCACAGGTAACTAGAAATGGTTAAGGAAGGCCATCGCTAGTTCGCCAAAAGAAGAGTATCTTGAGCGATCGATCTCGATGTACCATTTCACGACACTCCCGATAAGAGTACGTTGAAACAATCACAACTGTATGGAGTCATCTTTCAATGAGTTAGATGAACACCAAAGATGGAAGGTAGTCACATGATCACCTGGATCTTCATTAGGCTTGGCCTCGAACTTTGGGATGTCTGAAGGCAACTTCGTCGGCATAGGAGGCCAATGTGGATCGTGACAAATAGGATCATTTAACAACCTTGTCAAATCTGGCAAGTGTAACGTCGCCAAGAATGGTAGTTTGGGTTGATGCTAATAACCTGGGAAAAAGGGTCCTGGAGTTTGACTGGCACCAGGTTGCCAGGAAAAGTTTGGCTGCTGGCCCAAATTCTGGTAGAAAACATGGCCCTGACCAGCGTAAGGATTTTTCATCTATGGATACATCATGGGTTGATTTCCCATAAAGGACATAGAGTGTTGGGCATGTATTGTGTTCGAAGGAATTTGGGAAGGATTACCCCATGCCGGTCCTGGTGGGAGAGGCATAGTAGTCTATCCAGGGTTCCATTGACTGTGGAAAGAATTACCCCAGAACGACATTCCAGAGGAGGGAACGGATCCTTGTCCTGAGTTCCAAGGTCCTGCTATATGTGCCCCCTGCACAGGAATAGTACCCTGTGTAGAAGTAGATTTTCCAAAAATGGGATTGCCCCCAGATGGGAAAGCGATTGATGAGACAATGTTATTATCAAACGTCCCGTTCCAAGAAAACGATGTCGAACCTACTGGCATACTGTGCGCAGGTGTTCCCTGACTCCCTGCTCCAAATAAACTAGTGTGTGTAGGCTGCCCGACGGACTACTGATGCGAACCACCAAGTGAAGGGGACGAAGGAGGGATATGACCTCCTGTGTAAGGAAAAGCATTAAAAGGGACAAGAGTTGCCCCAAGTTGACCTTGCAGAGGAGCATTAGAGCTCCCTTCCCCCAGACCCAAATTATTTAAAGTGGAGTAGGTTAGTGCAGGACTTGTACCCGAACTAGGCATACCATATGAGAACGGAGGGCCTGTCGCACTAGGTGTGAAGGGGGTTGTGGCCGCCACCATAGACGGGTTCAGTCCACTGTGAAACGTAGTTGTGGCCGAGACCATGGTGGCTTAGACCGACGGAAGTAAGTTAGGAGATGATTCTTCTGTGGTAGCAACTGTGGTGGGAATTGAAGAATTCCCAGAAGAAGTAACAATGTTTGTTTCCATAGCTGTGTGAGGCATTGTCTGACGTTCGTGAAATTGGATTGGTACAATAAACGGTGCCAAGATATCATTTTTTGGGGTTTCAACCGAGCCAAGAGCAGTGGTTGATTCCTACGGGAGTTGTTTGGGCACAAAGGTTTGTAACCTGGTTGCTTCAAAAGACCCTTGTTGGTCTAGCTTCCGCCTTAATGGTGGCGGGGGTGGCTCCAGTGTAACCGACGGCAGGCCAAGAATCCTTCATGATCGATGGAGCTCGGGATCCTCCACTATGTGAGAATATCCAAGACACGCTAAGGTATTTTAAACATTCAAAAGTAACACACACTAAAAAGAAGGCCCTAAGAGATAAGACAAGCAATCACTAAACTATTTGGAAGAGCAATTACAACAACCAACACTAGAGCAACTTACCTGTGCAAGTGCAAATCAAATACGGAATCACCCTCTGGGTATACTCTGCAAAGCATGGCCCGATGTTTGTCCTAGGTACTATGGTATACCCCCACAGTCACCCGTGTATGTCCCTAAAAATATTGGCAACTAGGTTGCCAACACGTGAACAATCACCAGGCGGGTACAATCGAAAGTTGGGTAGACCACAATGAGCAGGGTATCAAGCCTGAAACCTGTCAAGGGTACCAAGAGAAAATGTTCTGGAAGAAAAATGAAGACCTCGAACATATTCGAGGCCCACGAGGCCCCGTGGAAAATGCAAACGACGGAATCCCAAAACAAGCTCTCTATATGTGTTCTCCACTACAATTGGTCCGACTTTGGAGGGGTTATCTCCGCTACCTTTCCGCACGCGACTTCGTGTTTATCCCTTGTGTTAGAGGGGGGTCCTGGATAAATTCCATGAAACTAGAATTAGACACTCCCTATCTCAGATTCTAATGTTTGGTTTTGAATGGTCTTGGAGAGTTTCCTCTCCAACCTAATCCAAGGCCCTAGTCCTGAACTAGTTTGTGAACCCTACAAACAAAAAGTCTAGTAGATTTTAAATTAGCGTTTCTTTTATGGATTTTTCTTACGTCAAGGGGTATGAGGGTGAAACTAATGATGTGTAAAGACGAAAGCAAAAGTGAATGAAAAAGATGGAAACAAAAGACTTTTACTAAATGCAAAATTTCAACAACTTTTCACAAATAAATAAATAAATTTCCTAAGATTTTATACAACAAACTTAAAGGAATTTCGCTCGACTACGAGCTACTTATGATCTAAGTGAACTGCAAAAACTTATGAAACAAAAGACTTTTCCCTAGCTAATGATGCAGAAACACACATTTCAACCAAAGAAGAAAATGAAAAGAGATTTATTTATTTATTTAAGTGCTAGTAAAGCAACAAAGGGAAAATACTGACAAGCAAAAAACCAAGACAAACCAACTCTGGCTTAAAGCGCAGATCAGAAAGAATCAGAGTAAAGAATCACACAATGGAAACAAAAAAAACAAATACTCTCACGCTTGTCTAAAAACCATAATCTTTTATTTTTATTTTCTGTCAACTATTAACTGAGAAAAAGCAGGCTAAGGGTAAGATGATCTAACCTACTGATTGTTCAAACCTAGACTCAAACACCTGAGAGAAATACTTCTCATCAAAGGAGGGGATGAATACCCCACCCTGAACAAAAAGTGGCATGTCCAAGCACGCGACTGTCACTAAAACAACACGTGTGCAAACACGTGCTGAACAGAGACAGAAAGCGTGTACACGCGGGCTGACCTTGCACAGGCCGCGTGTATATCTAAATCCTAAGAAAAAATATGAAAACAGGCAGTCCAGACCAAGAAGAGGCCTCTGGTATTGAAAAACAGGGTCCCTTGAAGTCTTGGATACTCTTTCTAATAGAAAAGACAAATAATGCAAGGAATAATAAGGCGCAAAAAGAAATCTGAGATAGGACTGTGAACCAGAAAGACTCAGACAGGATTCCAGAAAACCCCCTGAGAATGTATAATTCTGATAGGGAAGAGGAGGACTGCCTCTAAGGTTCTCTGAACTCCTACATGTTACTGCTATCTCTACAGCTAGCGTTCACACGCGGACTGTCAGAGGATAGGGCATGGGTACACACGTGCAGGCCTTCTGCAGGCCGCGTGTATCTCTGTGTGTCCCGAAAACTATAGTCAAGCAAAAGTCAGGGAAAGCTGGTATGGAAAACCAGACTCCCTGCTAGCTCAAACCTTACAGAAAAAGACAGGCAAAGAAAAACATAAAACCTAATCTTTAAACTACCCAAAAACTCAAATAAATCCAGGAACCCTAAATAGTATTCTCCCTAGTACGGTCGCCAATTCTGTTGTTGGGAAAAACACCCTACGGACTAGCAAACTAGGGTCAAACTTGCATGCATATTTTGACCGAATAGAAACTACTTTTTTACCTACAACCCAAGATTTAAACCCCTTTTTCATAGTACATGCATGGAAAAGGACCACCAACCTTATTGCCGGTGTTCAATGTAGATCCTCTGTTGCTCTTCGATTACTTTCTTGTGCTGCTCCTTCCACATATGAACTGCACTCAAGACAAACAACAACTATGCATGCATGCTACTTCTATACTCAAGGGTTAGAAATCAAGCATAAATTAATCAAACCATAGACAATTCATGCATTGGGATGGGAAAAGTATTCTTTTTATTACTGAAAATGAATCAACTTACAAAAAATCTGAGACCGGCCACCGCTCCTTGAACTTGATCCTGGGCTCCTCTTCTTTTGTCCTTCAACTGCTTTGCGTTAAATTTCCTTTGGCATGAAGAAAGGCTAAAGGGTTGGGACAATGGATTACGTAAATGGGCAGAGTTTCTTCGCTATATTTTTTCCTCTTCCAAATGGTACCCCTACCCCTTCTTTTATAGGCTAGAAGGAGCTAGGGTTTTGGACGAATCCTCGGCCATGCATGGCCGGGAGTTTCAGTTAACTGACCCATAGCTTTTTGTTATGTCGACAACTTTCCTTTTTTCGTGCTTTGTTAGGTACACGTGGGCTGTTGTGAGTCAACCAGCGTGCACATGCGTGCAGTAATGGGTTAGGGCACGTGGGCCTTGACACAAAAGGATTTTCAAAGAGTTGTTCAACAGAGTTTTTGGCAAAGAAGGGATATGAATTGGCCCGATGCCAAGTAAGCATGTGTGGTGCAATTTAGGGTTATAACACCCGGGAAATCAATGCAATGGAAACCATTTCTTCCTAAGGAGGGAGGATTTATCTAGGTGGATATCGGTGGCCACCCACCTTTTCCAACTGGCTCAAAACAATTTTCTGACAATTTTGGCAATTTACTATTTTTAGCAGGTTTTAACTTCTGGGGCTATTTTGAGGGCCTAAATGAAGTTTTTTTGAGATCGAGGTTTTGAATGATAGTCAAAGGCATCATTGAGCCCCCAAAATGAATCTCCTCGATGATACCTTTCCAACGAGCTATAATATATCTAAAACGAAGATCATATGCAAAAGTTATGACCCCGATAAGTTGATGTACTAGCTTACCCAAATCGGGTCCACATGACTTTTGACGCTTCATCTCCTAGGGTTAGGTTTTTGGATGTCTAGGAATTTTTTCATTCCCATATATTGTAAAAAGGCCTTCAGAGCCTCATTGTAATCATCTTCTTGTGAATGTGAGTAGCCGTCACATCTCTTCTCAGAGATAAGCTGCCACCATTCTAGCGAGTCTTTCACTTTGTATTTTTACAGTCTCTGTACATTTATTTGATTAATAGAAATCATGTATTAATGTATATATGTGTTTATGGTTGCATCTCTGATACATTTCTATTATATTATTGAATATCTGCAATATTTCTGTGCATTTCTTTATTATATCTCCGCTCTCATTTCATGCCGAAAATAATCCGGATCATATTTGAGAGAACACAGTCATCGATACCATACAAATTGATTGGGTTCTAAATATAAAGAATCAATTCGTACCTTTTGTGTATGTGACACATTATGCAAATCAAAGAATTGCTCCATCTGAATTATCCATGTGATTGGGTCCTTGCCATCAAACTTCCTCATATCGATCTTAGGAACGTGGTTGGTCTTCAACCCAAAGTTGGAGTTTCTCCAT
>JZKD02S2386364.1:73593-86802 GCA_000966675.3 Picea glauca
TCAAGGGTTGACATCAATGACAACCAACCTTAATCAACATTAGTTTTGTTCATGCTCAATCAAAGACTAAATGGATCTTATAACCAATCCACATGATTTTCCTTCAAGATGTATGAAAAAGGTGATTCATATCTCAAGGGAAGCTCTTGGAGGATGTTGTGAAGAGGTTTCAAGGGTGTACAATTGCTAATCAACACCATCATTCAATATCCATTCATACCTAGAATTTAGAGTGAGTGAATGGAGTGAGAGCAATTGGGGTTCCGTTAACTTAAATTGTACAAGGCACATGTAGCACTAGCTAAATTTATCAAAGTATATGAGGCTGCACATAGAAATCAAACCCATAATACAATTCTATATAGTTTATGCCATAATTTATTAATTGGGTTCGTTAATCTCAACAATTTAGGGAAGACAACATTTACAGTTTTCATTCCCATAAATTAAACCTTTTATTTTATTTTAGAAATCTAATCACACTGCCACTATATATACATTCAAGGAGATATTAATATCAATATATATAATCAACAAGATGATTGGATCCTTGCACATAGGCAACACAAAATTTGCGCTTCTTCAATTATTTTGACCAACCCATCATTTCTCACTCCACAAAACGACAAAATAAATAGTCCTTACACTCAGGAATCATAGAATGCTACAACCATTCAGTTCTATGACAACTAAAATTTATTTTTCTGTATGTCTCGTGTAGTTTCACTCGACACAACTATATATATGAATTTTTGCAAAGCAAGAATGAAATACCTATCTATTTAATTTTTTTTTTCCAAGGAAACTAATTGAGGGTGAGCTATTTACCACCCAACTGCAGACATTGTTGCATATAATTTTTTTATCAACATGCCACCCCCTATCTAGGATATCATAGCACAAGGGTGAAATTGACACTCCTCAAAACTTTTTGGGGAGTGAATCAACTCAAAACATAATTTAATCCCCTGGGAAAAATCTGCTAAGTTCTCAAGAACAAAAAATAGCTCTTGGGCACCCCATTGCTTGCCCCACACAACACACAGAGTCCCTTTTTTGCTACACAATCCATCATAAGTCTCCCCCTTCTATAATCTTCTATGTGTGCCCAACAAGGTCCTAGATTCAATCATGTAATTCATTGATTTCCTAGATTTCCAACTCTACTTCTGGTGGCAATAACTTCTTTTTCTTGACTATTTTTCACCTGCTATGGTTGGCTCATTTTGGATGCCTAAAAACTCTCTTTTTTCTCTCCCCTCCTTCCCCCAAGACTCAACTCCTCCTTCTACTCAAATTTCTCCTTTTTTTTTGGCAACCTTTGAGTCCCTCATATGTTCCTAAGACTCATTGTACTCAACCCATACCTCAATAAGTTGATGAGAGGATCCTCACATCCACCTCTCCCCGTGTAGTTCATGTGATCAATATCATCACATGGGTACTTTCCCATACTCTCATAACTAGGGAGGTGACTACTTCTACCAACATCCTTACATTCATTCAATGACCGACTTTGGGTAAATTAAAGGAAGAAAAGGATAATTGCTCACAAAATAAGTTGGCAAGGTGGCTTAGGATATTTGACATGTAGAACCCCCTTTAGGGCCCCTCACTCTTCGCCACTCATAGTATCATGGCCCTTGTAGGTGCTTGTGTTCAATCAACTATTTAGATTATGTAATGTTCCCAAGCCAAGATGCAAGGAACATCATGGTTTTGGGTGTCCTTTAAACTTTTTCTGGTTGTGGCATTTCGTCAAACACTTTGCTGACCTACTTGTTTACATGTGTTTATTTGCAGGGTGACCTCTTGATTTCAGCCTTAGGGTTTATGTTGATGAGTTATACATGTGTTTGCAGCAATAAAAAAGGAGATAAAATCATGGAACATACCTCAGCCATATGCAATATGATAGACAAGCCAAAACATCTCAAATCTTCTTTTTTTCATGAAATAGAAGAACCTGCTACAATGAAGATGCCGATCTGGAATGATCAATAGAGGGATAAGAAGATAGAAAATAGAAGCTAGAGCTGCTACAAAATTCTCCAATAGAAGATGACATAGGCCTCCAAAGGCCAAATATCCAATGAAGATCAATACAAGACGATCTGGGTCATATGAAATAACAAATCCCTAGCTCAATGATGCCACGCCTTGCTGAAATGTTGAAGCTCCTCAAAAATTCAGCCCTGCTGCCAAAGGTGTCCAATCACCTCAAGAAAGATGCCAAACAATAGATCGGGTGATGGAAAGAACAACCCAGGTGCATGAATCTCCAAGACCCCTCTCAAACCCTATGAATTTGAGCCTCCTCCAAGGAATGGTGAGCCCCCCTAGATGCACAAAACCCTAGATAAATCGACCTCTCTCCTAGAGACCTCCAATAGCTCCACCAATCCACTAGAATGACAGATCGGGGCATGAAAATGAAAAACCAAGTTCTCAACTAGGAAAAATACATGCTAGATCCTTATATATAGCTACCCTCCAAATAATGGTGCACCCTCCTCTTGGGAAATCGTCCCACTATCAATACAAATAAACCCTCCACTGAAATGCCTCTGGAAACAACCAAGAATGGTGCTAAAATACCTGCAAGGAAAACCCAATAACTAGAATTCACAAAATCTCTTCTCCTCAGTTGGATCGAACCTTCCTTCAATGAGTGGTGCGCTTGTTGGCCCTTGACCAAGTTTTGAGGAACACTTGGTCATATTTGACCATTTTTGGGACCTCGATAGCCTGTCAAAGATGGAGTGCCAGATGAAGCTTTTGATCATGGGATCTCGGCCCACTTTTGGGCCCCTTTTTGGGTTTTGAGACAATGTAATGGGAAAGGGATGTCGGCCCGTGGGTTCACCCACGCTTAGGCCTATTTTTGTATGTATAAATAGATGTCTAGGCAAAGTAAGTAGGGAATGGTAGCCTATCTATGTGATGTAAGCTAAGTGCTAGTAGTGCTATGTGCATGACTGTAGAAGGGTTACAAAGCTAAGTGCAAGTGATTATAGATATTATAGAAGGCTTTGTGCTACAACGTAAGGAAGAAGGATCTAGCGAGCTGCGCAGATCTTCTATCCTGTGCGCAGAAGGGTTTTTGATGACTGTGTGTTGTAATTGATTGAATATATTAATAAAGAAGAAGGGTTGGTGGACGTAGCCCCAGGGTGGGGGTGAACCATGTACATGTTGTGTTGCTCTGCTTTGTGTGATGCATCAATGTGTTTCTATGTGATGCCTAATAGATAGATTTGATGTTGCTTTGTGCCTAATCATGTGAATGAATGCTAGATATGACCTATATGGATGTACTTAGTGCTTGAATCTGCTAGATCTAATATGGTCCTATTATGTTAAGTGTTATTAGATGATAGATCTAGTTGCATACTATGATACTCTATAATTAGGGTACGTCTGCGTTGTTACTAGAACTGAATATTAATGAAGGTTAATTGCTAATTGCTCTGTTAAGAGTTAGAATCACAGATCTATGTCCCAGCTAAAGTTGCAGACATCTGAGTCCTACAATCACCCCCGCCTCTACCTCAGGTGATACTTCATCTACTTTGCAGGTGTTGTTGAAAGGGTTGATAGTTAGGGTTTTGTTGGTGTGTTGTTGTAGCGTTGAACCCTGGGTCTGCCCCTGTGCCAACAAATGGTTTCGATGACGGGACTTGAAACTGTGATTGCTGAGAATTGAGAAAGAAGAAGCTTGGTGAAAATATTCATCCTGAAAATTAGAAGCTCTGTGAGTGGAGTTGTGCCCTAGTGCACAGTAATCCACTTGATCTGATAAGCTATGTGCTAAAGAAGGAAGGAAAATTCTGAAGAAAAGAAGTCAGATCTGAATGCTTTGTGATCTAAGAAAGGTTAAAGTGGAAGTTTCTGAAGAAAAGAGGTCAGATCTAAAGAAAGAGGTAAGATCTGTAATCTCTATGCTCTGATAGAGGTAAGAACAACTAATTTTTTTTAGATGTGGAAGCTTTATTCTCTGTAAAAGTAAGATAAGTGAAAATTTTTGTTTCTAAAATATGGATCTAGGTATGTTTGATAGAGTCTGTCCTAGCTTGAAAACTAGGGCATTGTTAGATGAAAGAAGGTTGGATATGAATAGATATGGTAAGAATAATGATAAATATGTTATACCTATGCATAGAAATAATGTTTGGACTAACCAATGGAAGCCAGATCCTAGAAAGAATTTTTGTAGGCTAGTTACCATGATTCTAGTGCACAGTACAGAAGAGGATGGGGATCGTTCACAAGAAAGAGAGGATTAAACCTATGTTACAGTTGCAGAAAACCAGGCCATCTAGCTAAGGAATTCCCGGGTGGAAGACCTAGTTGTCTTTGTTGCAAAGCTTTGGACCATGAAGTGTTGGATTTCCCTAGAATGATTGTTAAGATTGAAAGAATGAATCTGAATGAAAAAAACCCTAAGATAGTTGTAGAAATAGACGAATCTCAGAAAGAATAAGAGAAAGTATTGATATAGATGAAAGAAACCTTGAAAGAACATAAAGATGTCCAATTACCAGAGATCTTCAAAGAAAAGGAACAAGTTGAAGCAAGACTAGGGGACTTCGACATTCACTGTATTCTTGACGAAGAAACACAAGTGAACATCATGCCAGAAAGAACTTGAGAAGTTATAGGGAATCCCACCATGATTCTTTCACTGGGAGGAATAGTAATTCAAAGGAAAACTGATAATATTATGTGTATGTAGTTGCCGGGATACGGGATCAGCGATGGTCGGAGTAACTTATCCTCAGTGGCGGACAAAGGTCCAAATCGTTTGCCTTTTAGCCTATGCCATAAAATTTAAATAGTGCCATGTTAATACATACATCTTTTGTTGGCGCTTTAGGTACATGCATGTGGCTTATAGGCTTGCCAACGCTCCTTTTGGGCAGTGGGGATGACACATTTTTTGGGGAATTGTAAGCCTTGGAGATAGGGGATGCGGGGAGCTCTCGGTAATGGAAAGGAAGCAAATATAGGGAACCGTGATACACAGAGTGCGTCATAGTTTGAAATCGTTTCGAGCTATAGAAAAATGCAAACTGCTGGGTCATTCTGGATAGATCTATTTCGTTTATGCAAGCTGTGGGGTTTAATTTGACATTAAAATTTTAAAGAATGGCCCATACAAAGTTTTAAACTAGAAAATTTTCACATTGAAATGACCATTTCGAATTCCTCAAAGATGTGTTCAAAGACGTGAAATTTGTCACAGCCGAGAGTTAATTTGGTGAGATTTTAACATAAAAATGGTCTAGAATGATAAATTTGTATGTTGGAAGGTCGAGTTTGGACGAACAAGCTCGAAAACCAGTTAAAGATCTTTGTAAATGGTAAAAGAATGTTGCATTTGTAAAATATGGAATATTTATTTATGATAGTGTGGAGGTGTGTTGTGATTCTTTTGTTTCAAAATACAGTAGAAAAAGCGATAATAGTTTGTGTTTTGAAGAAGCTTCGGGTTTTGTTAATTTAGAGTTTAATTTAGATCTCTAATTCGGCAAAGAGGGTTGGGCTGGGCTGGGATAGAGATAGAGATTAAAGTTATAAATACATCTAACACTCTTGTTCTGCTTATCTTTATCATGGTTTGTAGGTTATAGTTTTCCACAAATATACCGTCGAGTGAATACATTAGATCGTTGGTTGTGTTTTTTAATATTTGAATTTTCATCTTTTGGCCACTAGGCAGTCATAGATTTAGGGGAATTTTCACAGTAGTAAACAGATTTGTCCCGAATTGTGCCTTTAAAAATACTAGTGGCACTGAAACTGTGATTGCTGGGAATTGAGAAAGAAGAAGCTTGGTGAAAATATTCATCTTGAAACTTAGAAGATCTGTGCATGGACCTGTGCCCTAGTGCACAATAATCCACTTGATCAGATAAGCTATGTGCTAAAGAAGGAAGGAAAATTCTGAAGAAAAGAAGTCAAATCTGAACACTTTGTGCTCTAAGAAAGGTTAAAGTGGAAGTTTCTGAAGAAAAGAGGTCAAATCTACAGAAAGAGGTAAGATCTGTAAGCTCTATGCTCTGATAGAGGTAAGAACAGCTAAATTTTTTTAGATGTGGAAGATTTATGCTCTATAAAAGTAAGATAAGTGAAAATTTTTGTTTATAAAATATGGATCTAGGTATGTTTGATAGAGTCTGTCCTAGCTTGAAAACTAGGGCATTGTTAGATGAAAGAAGGTTGGATATGAACAGATCTGGTAAGAATAATGATAAATATGTTATACCTATGCATAGAAAGAATGTTTGGACTAATCAATGGAAGCAGGATCCTAGAAAGAATTTTTGCAGGCTAGCTACCATGATTCTAGTGCGCAGTACAGAAGAGGATGGGGATCGTTCACAAGAAAGAGAGGATTAAACCTATGTTACAGTTGCAGAAAACCAGGCCACCTAGCTAAGGAATGCCCGGGTGGAAGACCTAGTTGTCTCTGTTGCAAAGCTTTGGACCATGAAGTGTTGGATTTCCCTAGAATGATTGTTAAGCTTGAAAGAATGAATTTGAATGAACAAAACCCTAAGATAGCTGTAGAAATAGATGAAACTCAGAAATAATCAGAGAAAGTATTGATATAGATGAAAGAAACCTTGAAAGAACATAAAGATGTCCAATTATCAGAGATCTTCAAAGAAAAGGAACAAGTTGAAGCAAGACTAGGGGACTTCGACATTCACTGTATTCTTCACGAAGAAACACAAGTGAACATCATGCCAGAAAGAACTTGGGAAGTTATAGGTAAGCCCACCATGATTCCTTCACTGGGAGGAATAGGACTATTAAGAGGAAAACTGATAATATTATGTGTATGTAGTTGTTGGGATAAGGGATCGGCGGTGGTCGAAGTAACCAATCCGCGGTGGCCGGAAAAGGTCCAAATAGTTTTCCCTTTATCCTACGCCATAAAATTTAAATAGTGCCACGTTACTATAGACGTCTTTTGTCGGTGCTTTAGGTACATGCATGTGGCTTACAGGCTTGCCAACGCTCCTTTTGGGCAGTGGGGATGACGCATTTTTTGGGGAATTGTAAGCCTTGGAGATAGGGGATGCTGGGAGCTCTCGGTAATGGAAAGGAAGCAAATCCAGGGAACCATGAACCACAGAGTACATCACAGTTTGAAATCATTTCGAGCTATAGAAAAATGAAAACTGCTGGGTCATTCTGGATAGATCTATCTCGTTTATGCAAGCTGCGGGGTTTAATTTGACATTAAAATTTTAAAGAATGGCCCATACAAAGTTTTAAACTAGAAAATTTTCACTTTGAAATGACCATTTTGAATTCCTCAAAGATGTGTTCAAAGATGCGAAATTTGTCACAATTGAGAGTTAATCTGGTGAGATTTTAACATAAAAATAGTCTAGAATGATAAATTTGTATGTTGGAAGGTCAAGTTTAGCCGAACAAGCTCAAAAACCGGTTAAAGATCTCTGTAAATGGTAAAAGAATGTTGCATTTGTGAAATCTGGCATATTTATTTACGATAGTGTGGAGGTGTGTTGTGATTCTCTTGTTTCAAAATACAGTAGAAAAAACAATAATAGTTTGTGTTTTGAAGAAGCTTAGGGTTTTGTTAATTTATAGTTTAATTTAGATCTCTAATTCGGCAAAGAGGGATGGGTTGGGTTGGGATAGAGATAGAGATTAAAGTTATAAATACATCTGACACTCTTGTTCTGCTTATCTTTATCATGGTTTGTAGGTTATAGTTTTCCACAAATATATCGTCGAGTGAATACATTAGATCGTTGGTTGTGTTTTTTAATATTTGAATTTGCATCTTTTGGCCACTAGGCAGTCATAGATTTAGGGGCATTTTCACAGTAGTAAACAGATTTGTCCTGAATTGTGCCTTAAAAATACTAGTGGCACTGAAACTGTGATTGCTGGGAATTGAGAAAGAAGAAGCTTGGTGAAAATATTCATCCTGAAACTTAGAAGCTCTGTGCGTGGACATGTGCCCTAGTGCACAATAATCCACTTGATTTGATAAGCTATGTGCTAAAGAAGGAAGGAAAATTCTGAAGAAAAGAATTCAGATCTGAACGCTTTGTGCTCTAAGAAAGGTTAAAGTGGAAGTTTCTGAAGAAAAGAAGTCAGATCTACAAAAAGAGGTAAGAATTGTAGGCTCTATGCTCTGATAGAGGTAAGAACAGCTAAAAGTTTTTAGATGTGGAAGCTTTATGCTCTGTAAAAGTAAGATAAGTGAAAATTTTTGTTTCTAAAATATGGATCTAGTATGTTTGATAGAGTCTGTCCTAGCTTGAAAACTAGGGCATTGTTAGATGAAAGAAGGTTGGATATGAATAGATATGGTAAGAATAATGATAAATATGTTATACCTATGCATAGAAAGAATGTTTGGACTAACCAATGGAAGCAGGATCCTAGAAAGAATTTTTGCAGGCTAGCTACCATGATTCTAGTGCACAGTATAGAAGAGGATGGGGATCGTTCACAAGAAAGAGAGGATTAAACCTATGTTATAGTTGCAGAAAACCAGGCCATCTAGCTAAGAAATTCCTGGGTGGAAGACCTAGATGTCTCTGTTGCAAGGCTTTGGACCATGAAGTGTTGGATTTCCATAGAATGATTCTTAAGCTTGAAAGAATGAATCTGAATGAACAAAACCCTAAGATAGCTGTAGAAATAGACAAATATCAGAAAGAATCAGAGAAAGTATTGATACAGATGAAAGAAACCTTGAAAGAACATAAAGATGTCCAATTACTAGAGATCTTCAAAGAAAAGGAACAAGTTGAAGCAAGACTAGGGGACTTCGACATTCACTGTATTCTTGATGAAGAAACACAAGTGAACATCATGCCAGAAAGAACTTGGGAAGTTATAGGGAAGCCCACCATGATACCTTCACTGGGAGGAATAGGACTATTAAGAGGAAAACTGATAATATTATGTGTATGTAGTTGCCGGGATAAGGGATCGACGGTGGTCAGAGTAACCAATCTGTGGTGGCCGGCAAAGGTCCAAATAGTTTTCCCTTTATCCTACGCCATAAAATTTAAATAGTGCCACATTACTACATACGTCTTTATTCGGCGCTTTAGGTACATGCATGTCGCTTACAGGCTTGCCGATGCTCCTTTTGGGCAGTGGGGATGATGCATTTTTTGGGGAATTGTAATCCTTGGAGATAGGGGATGTGGGGAGCTCTCGGTAACGGAAAGGAAGCAAATCCAAGGAACCGTGAACCACAGAGTATGTCACAACTTGAAATAGTTTCGAGCTATAGAAAAATGCAAACTGCTGGGTCGTTCTGGATAGATCTATTTCGTTTATGCAAGCTGCGAGATTTAATTTAACATTAAAATTTTAAAGAATGGTCCGTACAAAGTTTTAAAATAGAAAATTTTCACTTTGAAATGACCATTTCGAATTCCTCAAAGATGTGTTCAAAGACGCAAAATTTGTCACAGCCGAGAGTTAATCTGGTGAGATTTTAACATAAAAATGGTCTAGAATGATAAATTTGTATGTTGGAAGGTCGAGTTTGTTCGAACAAGCTCAAAAACCGGTTAAAGATCTCTGTAAATGGTAAAAGAATGTTGCATTTGTGAAATTTGGCATATTTATTTACGATAGTGTGGAGGTGTGTTGTGATTCTGTTGTTTCAAAATACAGTAGAAAAAGCGATAATATTTTGTGTTTTGAAGAAGCTTAGGGTTTTGTTAATTTAGAGTTAATTTAGATCTCTAATTCGGCAAAGAGGGTTGGGCTGGGTTGGGATAGAGATAGAGATTAAAGTTATAAATACATCCGACACTCTTGTTCTGCTTATCTTTATCATGGTTTGTAGGTTATAGTTTTCCACAAATATACCGTCGAGTGAATACATTAGATCGTTGGTTGTGTTTTTTAATATTTGAATTTGCATCTTTTGGCCACTAGGCAGTCATAGATTTAGGGGCATTTTCACAATAGTAAACAGATTTGTCCCGAACTGTGCCTTTAAAAATACTAGTGGCACTGAAACTGTGATTGTTGGGAATTGAGAAAGAAGAAGCTTGGTGAAAATATTCATTCTGAAACTTAGAAGCTCTGTGCGTGGACCTGTGCCCTAGTGCACAGTAATCCACTTGATCTAATAAGCTATGTGCTAAAGAAGGAAGGAAAATTATGAAGAAAAGAAGTCAGATCTGAACACTTTGTGCTCTAAGAAAGGTTAAAGTGGAAGTTTCTGAAGAAAAGAGGTCAGATCTACAGAAAGAGGTAAGATCTGTAAGCTCTATGCTCTGATAGAGGTAAGAACAGTTAAAGTTTTTAGATGTGGAAGCTTTATGCTCTGTAAAAGTAAGATAAGTGAAAATTTTTGTTTCTAAAATATGGATCTAGGTATGTTTGATAGATTATGTCCTAGCTTGAAAACTAGGGCATTGTTAGATGAAAGAAGGTTGGATATGAATAGATCTGGTAAGAATAATGATAAATATGTTATAGCTATGCATAGAAAGAATGTTTGGACTAACCAATGGAAGCTCGATCCTAGAAAGAATTTTTGCAAGCTAGCTACCATGATTCTAGTGTGAAGTACAGAAGAGGATGGGGATCGTTCACAAGAAAGAGAGGATTAAACCTATCTTACAGTTGCAGAAAACCAGGCCATCTAGCTAAGGAATGCCCGGGTGGAAGACCGAGTTGTCTCTGTTGCAAATCTTTGTACCATGAAGTGTTGGATTTCCCTAGAATGATTGTTAAGCTTGAAAGAATGAATCTGAATGAACAAAACCCTAAGATAGTTGTAGAAATAGACGAATCTCAGAAATAATCAGAGAAAGTATTGATACAGATGAAAGAAACCTTGAAAGAACATAAAGATGTCCAATTACCAGAGATCTTCAAAGAAAAGGAACAAGTTGAAGCAAGACTAGGGGACTTCGACATTCACTGTATTCTTGACGAAGAAACACAAGTGAACATCATGCAAGAAAGGATTTGGGAAGTTATAGGGAAGCCCACCATGATTCCTTCACTGGGAGGAATAGGACTATTCAGAGGAAAACTGATAATATTATGTGTATGTAGTTGCCAGGATAAGGGATCGACGATGGTCAGAGTAACCAATTCGCGGTGGCCGACAAAGGTCCAAATCGTTTTCCCTTTAGCCTACGCCATAAAATTTAAATAGTGCCACGTTACTATAGACCTCTTTTGTCAGCGATTTAGGTACATGCATGTGGCTTACAGGCTTGCCAACGCTCCTTTTGGGCAGTGGGGATGACACATTTTTTGGGGAATTGTAAGCCTTGGAGATAGGGGATGCGGGGAGCTCTCGATAATGGAAAGGAAGCAAATCTAGGGAACCGTGAACCACAGAGTACGTCACAGTTTGAAATCATTTCGAGCTATAAGAAAATGCAAACTGTTGGGTCGTTTTGGATAGATCTATTTCGTTTATGCAAGCTGTGGGGTTTAATTTGACATTAAAATTTTAAAGAATGGCATGTACAAAGTTTTAAACTAGAAAATTTTCACTTTGAAATGACCATTTCGAATTCCTCAAAGATGTGTTCAAAGACACGAAATTTGTCACAGGCGAGAGTTAATCTGATGATATTTTAACATAAAAATGGTCTAGAATGATAAATTTGTATGTTGGAAGGTCGTGTTTGGCCGAACAAGCTTGAAAACTGGTTAAAGATCTCTGTAAATGGTAAAAGAATGTTGCATTTGTGAAATCTGGCATATTTATTTATGATAGTGTGGAGGTGTGTTGTGATTCTGTTGTTTCAAAATACAGTAGAAAAAGCGATAATAGTTTGTGTTTTGAAGAAGCTTAGGGTGTTGTTAATTTAGAGTTTAATTTAGATCTCTAATTCGGCAAAGAGAGCTTGGCTAGGCTGGGATAGAGATAGATATTAAAGTTATAAATACATCTGACACTCTTGTTCTTCTTATCTTTATCAGGGTTTGTAGGTTATAGTTTTCCACAAATATACCGTCGAGTGAATACATTAAATCGTTGGTTGTGTTTTTTAATATTTGAATTTTCATCTTTTGGCCACTAGGCAGTCATAGATTTAGGGGCATTTTCACAATAGTAAACAAATTTGTCCCGAATTGTGCCTTTAAAAATACTAGTGGCACTGAAACTGTGATTGCTGGGAATTGAGAAAGAAGAAGCTTAGTGAAAATATTCATCCTGAAACTTAGAAGCTCTGTGCGTGGACCTGTGCCCTAGTGCACAGTAATCCACTTGATCTGATAAGCTATGTGCTAAAGAAGGAAGGAAAATTCTGAAGAAAAGAAGTCAGATCTGAACGCTTTGTTCTCTAAGAAAGGTTAAAGTGGAAGTTTCTGAAGAAAATAAGTTAGATCTACAAAAAGAGGTAAGAATTGTAGGCTCTGTGCTCTGATAGAGGTAAGAACAACTAAATTTTTTTAGATGTGGAAGCTTTATGCTCTGTAAAAGTAAGATAAGTGAAAATTTTTATTTATAAAATATGGATCTAGGTATGTTTGATAGAGTCTATCCTAGCTTGAAAACTAGGGCATTGTTAGATGAAATAAGGTTGGATATGAATAGATCTGGTAAGAATAATGATAAATATGTTATACCTATGCATAGAAAGAATATTTGGACTAACCAATGGACGCAGGATCCTAGAAAGATTTTTTACAGGCTAGCTACCATGATTCTAGTGCACAGTACAGAAGAGGATGGGGATCGTTCACAAGAAAGAGAGGATTAAACCTATGTTACAGTTGCAGAAAACCAGGCCATCTAGATAAGGAATGCCCGGGTGGAAGACCTAGTTGTCTCTGTTACAAAGCTTTGGACCATGAAGTGTTGGATTTTCCTAGAATGATTGTTAAGCTTGAAAGAATGAATCTAGATGAACAAAACCCTAAGATAGCTGTAGAAATAGACAAATCTCAGAAAGAATCAGAGAAAGTATTGATACAGATGAAAGAAACCTTGAAAGAATATAAAGATGTCCAATTACCAAAGATCTTCAAAGAAAAGGAACAAGTCGAAGTAAGACTAGGGGACTTCGACATTCACTGTATTCTTGACGAAGAAACACAATTGAACATCATGCCAGAAAGAACTTGGGAAGTTATAGGTAAGCCCACCATGAGAGGATGGGGATCGTTCACAAGAAAGAGAGGATTAAACCTATGTTACAGTTGCAGAAAACCAGGCCA
>JZKD02S2386364.1:122730-150748 GCA_000966675.3 Picea glauca
CTTGTATTTCATTTTTTAGACAAGTGTATCATATGTATTAAATCTAAGAAAAAACAAGCACCTGGCACCTTTTTGTAAACAGATTCGGACAGATGGAGGAATTTCGCTCTTTTGAACCAAGAGGCAAATTTTGTATAAATAGATTACAAAAAGAAGAGGAAGGGGCTGGACTTTTTGGGGACTAACTATAAGAGAGTTTTTGCATTAAAGGAGTTAATACAAGCAATTTGAAGATTCCTGATTCTGTCACGACTGTGTTGCAAGTTTGTTTCGTCATGTTCTTTGTTTCTTTTCATTTTTCTCTACATAATTGACATGTATCGCTGTAATTTAGTATGACAACTACTATGGTGAAAGGTTTGCATCTTTTTCTGTAATTGTCTCTTGTATTTCCTCTGCACCAGCTATTAGCGGGTGTAAGACCAATTTACACTTACATAATTTTATGTTTATTTACACTTGGTCAATTATGTTTATGTCAATTGCTTCTTCTGTGTATACGTGAGTTTTCCGCTGACAGGAACTTCGCGTCATCTACAGCTTAATGTTTTCTCCCGTCTCACGTTATTTTTATCGGAAACAACACAGTTACAGGAAAGGGCCTTCAATTTGCATTCTTATTTCATTTTTTCATGCAAAGGTTTCTCTTTATTTCGTCTGAATTGAAACAGAAAAATAAAATCTCTTTCGTTAAATCATTTCCATATTGGTACTGTTCCTCAAATGAATGTCTCTGCAGTAACTCAGCCTAACATTCAACCCGAGCTATCTAATCAAATACATATCGCTCTAAATATCTTTGACACAATCCTTAAAACTACAGACACCCGGGACGAATTGGAACAATCATGGGCAGCCATTGAACGAGATATTACTATCCAGGAACAGTGGGAAGCTAGGCAGCGAGAACGTAGAAACCTCCATTAAGTTTCCTATACCGAAGGTTAGTATAATCCTTTATCACCCTTTCATACTTCCGGATGCCTTGACACTGTTCTTTTGAGCCTTAAGTATAGACTCAGGAACAACAAGCTCCATGACATGAAGATGAATGATGACAACAAAATAACATCATAATTTGTAAGGATCTCCCAGTTAAGAGATCAACTACAAGATATTGAAGAAATCACTTCAGAGAAGGAATTGGTGAACATAGTACTCAATGGTCTTCCCAAGACATCAGATGCATTTTCCGCAAGCATGAACACAGGGAAGGAGTACCCGACATTTGAAGAACTTTGGACTTGCTGTGCTCAAGAAGAATCAAGGATCAATGCAAAAGAGAAACCCCAGAGGAAATACGATGATCAAGCCTTTAGAACAAGATTCAAGAAATTCAGGAACAAAAGGAAGTTTGGCTCAAGGAGGAAGCCAAATCAAGAGAAAGACATTTTAGAAGTACAATGCTTCAACTGTCAAAAGTATGGTCACTACAAAAATCATTGTCCCGAGCTAAAGAGAAGGAAGGAGAAACACGAAGCATCAATTGCTGAAGAAAAGGAACCTACAAAGAAGACTAAGAAGGATGGAAGAGACTTCTTCTTCTAAAAGGTAACACCACTCTTCTTATTTCTTGTACATATCTTGTTTGCATTATCTTTGTACATATCTTGTATATATATAATGTGTTCCAAGAAGAACTATACCTATGGAAGAACAAAAAATATGAAAATGGATATCATTAGATAATACACATGAAAAGATGAGATACAAATCATGTGGAAGCTATTAAGCCAAATCAATCATGAAGAGACTTAGAAGAAGCAAGCAATCAAGAGGAAATTAGAAAAGGACTTATGACGCTTTGTAGAAGATAACAAGACAGAAGCAAGAGAGCCAATTATACATTGCAGAAGACAATAAAGATGTAGATGGAAGCATGGACTCTGTTAGACAAGAGAGTCAATTATATATTGCAGAAGACAATAAGGATGTAGATGGAAGCATGGACTTCGTTAGATGGAGGGAGCCGATTATATGCACTCTTACATAAAGCAAGGATTAGGAGGGAGCTAATCCTATGACCCATTGAAGATGATGAAGTATGTATCCATGGTAGTAGCCATAAAAAAAATAGTATGTGTTCAGTTCAACCGCAGAAGAAGACTTCCTCTAAGAGAAGCCTTAAAGTATTCCTGGTTATCCATCAAGATATGTGATTCTATGATGAAAGGAAGAAGTGGAATATCTAGGGCATGAAATCTATAAGAAACTCCATGGACCTAAGAGATAAATAAAAACATGAAAGGAACATAAGGACTCCAAGAAAGAAAGAGAAACTAGAACAACCAGTCATTGTATCAAGAATCACAAGATTGCCAACCTAATATAAACTCACTAAAAGAAATCAAGCAGAAGAACTAAAAGTCGTGATAAAGAATGAATGTATGGAAGACTTATGAAGTAAAGCATTACGAGACATAGAACTAGAGGTTCTCCCAGATGGAGGGAGAAGACTATGATGATTACTTGTTCCATTACACCAGACTTATCTCTACATAAGTCATTATATCATCCGCAACATCCATGAGTTAGAATTCTACATCAAATGAATGCAAAGAATGTTCTCCAGAGAAAATGAATAAAGAGAATATGAAGAACAATCTCAAGACTTTGAGGCATACCAGAAAGAGACTCCTATATGAAGATAAGAAGAAGATAACTTAAGAAGCATGGTGAAGATTTTCTATAACATCAAGATGATTACTCAGTAGATCAGATCTCATGATGACAGAAGAAGTACCACATGGATATGTTCCAGTTTTCCAACTATGATATACTCTATTGTTTAGATCTACATGAAGCCTTCACAGTGTTCTAGACTAAAGTACGTTTTTAAATCAAGCATTATACTATCCATGATGAAGTCCAGAAAGGAGAAAATGATCTCTCCAATACATATCTCCACACATGAGCAGATAAGCAGACATTTTGGTAAAGCTTCTATCCAAGATGAAAGAGTTTATGTACTCAAGCTGGAGCTTGTGGAAACAACTTCCTTCTTATTGAAGTTAGGAGGGAGCACTGAAAACATTATTGAAAACATTCATTCTTTAAAATTGAAAAATAGTCCATTTTGGACAAATTCTTTCCTGTTCGGAAAGTGGATTGAGACTTCTGATGGACAGTGACTTTCCATTGTGGTTAACATGGGAAGTAATCTGATTGCTGATGTATGATAGACAATGAATTTCCATTGTGGTTAACATGGGGAGTGTTCTAGGGAAGTCTCTCTTCTTGAGGGTTACTCAAGAAGACTGGCCCGCCTCGCCGGACAATGATTTCTCATTATGGTTAACATGAGGAATGGTCCATTTTGGAGGTTGATGCAGGACAGTCTTTTCCTCTTGTGGTTAACAGAGGGAATGGTTCGGATAGTCATTCCTTAGGGTTTATACATTCTCTCCAGGGTGCACTTTGATTAGTGTAGGAGGAATGGCCCAAGGTGGAGAATGGTCCAAGCTCAACAATCAGGGATAGACATTCCTTAGGGTTTATACATTCTCTCTAGGGTGCACTTTGATTAGTGTAGGAGGAATGGCCCAGGGTGGGGAATGGTCTAGACTCAACATTCCTTAGGGTTATACATTCTCTCCAGGGTGAACTTTGATTAGTGTAGGAAGAATGGCCCAGGGTGAGGAATGGTCCATGTTCAGAAGACAGGACAATTATTCTTCCTTGTTTGAGAAGAATAGTCCAGATATCTCATTGTTCCACTTTGAGGGCATATATTCTTTCATATCTCATAGACGTGAGTGAAATATTGGCCCAGATAATTCAATTTATATCATAACATTGTTTCTGTGCAAGTTGCTATCAGATGTTTTTTATGAAGACAATAGATGTAGACTACTATGGTGGATATGTTCCACTGTTCCTGAGGCAGATATTCTTTCAGAGCTCATAGATGTGAGTGAAAGATTGGCCCAGATGATTCAGTTTATATCATAACATTGTTTCTATGCAGGTTGCTATCAGATGTTTGTTATGAAGACTGTATGACAGTAGATGAAGACCACTGTGGTGGATATGTTCCACTATTCGTGACTATACATTGTTGATCAAGTACTTGTGTGTTACTTGGTGTGGTAGTGAACCACTGGATTGTAGTTATGTACTACTATGGATAGACACAATTGTGTTCTATTTTTGTTCTAACTGCCTTGAAGACTATCAACAATTTATTGAAAATAATCACCATCCAGACGAATGATGAACAAAGATTTTCCAGACGGAAATTGGTTCAGAGCATTTACTTCTCTAGATTATAAGAGTGGTTGTTGTATCAATCTATGTTGTGAGTGACTTATCCAGCATCATGTCTAATTACTCAGATGAATTATGGTTTTGAGAGATGATGCAACTGATGGTGATGGTGATTCTCATGATCTAGTCATGAGATAGTCTAGACAACTATATTGATGCTACTGGGTAAATGGTATGTTTTTTGTGCTCAATACCATTACCTATAATACCTCTCTAGCTAGGAGGGAGTGTTAATATTATGGTAGCTGTGGGAGGTATTTACCTCTATGTGTGAACCTGACGAGAATAGAATACTCCAGAAAGCAAGAGAAAACCCTAATGAGTTGGCTAATAACCCTAGAATTCTTGTCGTCTCAAGAAGATAATTTATATTAGGTTATTAGCCTCCAAGATAAGATGTCAAACAGAAATAATAATAATATACTGAACATACACTATCTAGAAGGAGAATTCGGCCCCAACAAATTTGGCAGAACCACTATAAATATGGGGTGCCAGTTCTCATTTTGACACATCTCAGAATTGAAGACAACAAGTGGTGCGCACTGCAGTTCCCAGTTTGGTGCGCACGTGTGGAGGAGAGCTGCAGATGCAGCTGCTGCAAATAGTAGTTTCAGTGTTGGTTTGGACTATCTCTTGGCTAGGGTTTGGACTATCTGATTAGTTATTGTTGGTGCGCTATCCTTGAAGGAAGATGCGCTACACCTTGTTTGGCTATCTAACCTAGGGTTTGCTTCCAGAGTAATTCTCAGTCAACTTTAAGGTGCTCAGAGGGTGGCTTCAACCTATGGTTGGGTGATGAGGGTATCGTCAATGGTAAAATGAGCACACATTCTTCTATATTCTAACACCATACACCTTGTGTATTTATAAGAAGGGCCTGTGTAAGTTGATTTGGGGTCTAGTAGAGACGCGAAGAGTCAGTTAGACTCAGTTTATTGATCAATCCTATACCATGAGGTCGCGCAACCCTTAGGATAGAAGGGGGGTCTACATCAAGTGGCATCAGAGATGATTTTTGTCTGTAGATTTCAGGCGAACGAGATGGACGAGACAGGTTGACTACATAAAGTAGTATCAAGATCTGAATTGTGTCTATAGATTGTAGGGAAAGGTGATATGATGATATCAAATGTCTAATAAACTGAAGTTCACTTGTGGACAATGGGTGAAGGAAGACATGATATTGATGCTCTGTGAAGATTGTTGCAAGGTGTGCAACAAATGGTAGATATCCAGGAGGGATGAGGATAGAAAAGATGGCTACTAAATGCCATGAACATGGTCAAAGAGGAGACCACCATAAGAAAAGTAAAGAAGAAATTGATGAGGAACTCGTTGAGATAAGAGCAAGAATGGAACAACTACCATTGAGGATGCAACAAGAGTCCAAGGTGAACTGGACATATGAATGGCCTTTGAAGAGGAAAGTGAAGTGGCCTGTCCAGAAATTGTTTGCCAGAGGACAACGACAGTTGTCGAGGCGTGTTGAAGACCTCAGTGACACTGAGGAGAAAGCGATTCACATCTGTGAACCAGATATTGGGAGGAACTTCAATGATGATGAGGAGAAGATATTAGTTAGGGATCTCATAAAATGCTAGGAGGGAAGAAGGGAACTTTCAAGTTGCTAGGTGGGAAATGAAGGGACATTGTCAGAGGATCTCAGAAACTAGCAGGTGGGTAGAGGTAGAATTTCAAGTTTCCAGGTGGGCAATGGAGAGAGATCAGTTGAAGATATCATATATTGATAGGTGGGAAGTAATGAAAGTTCGGATTGAAAAGTGGTCAATGAGATGAGATCAATCGATTTCATGAGCTACCATCTGGGTAGAGGAGAAATCACATATTTCCAGGTGGGCAAGGGAGAAGAGATGGGGCCATGTGAGGTCTCATGAACTCAGCTGATAGTTCAGATCAGCAAGGAGTGTTGACAGAAGATGATCAGAGGATTTTCCTAATCATTTGGGGAATTCAAATATTCCTACCAAATAGTCCAACAGAGACTAATACAAGAGTTTCACATGAGGAGGTAGTGCAACAAGAATCCGAGTAGGAGGCCATGGAGCCAATTGATTTTAAAGATCATTGTTTCTGTGATGTAGATGAAACAAAATAAGAAGGAAAACCATCATTAAATGTCATAGAGGGAGAGACGGAGCCAACAGTGATGTTTTCCCCAATAGAAGGAGAAGAGCATTCAACAAAATTGCTCAAAATTTTTAGCTAGGAAGATGAACAGGAGATGACTGCAGCACTGGAACCTATAGCAGAAGAGGAAACATACAACATAGATTTTACTGAGTTGTATGAGGAATAGGAATCCATAGAGAGGAGGATGATAGTGAAAATCCTGCACATCCAATAGATCAAACTGGAGATAGGTAGAGGAGCATACTAGCTTGGGGAGGAGCTGGAAGAAGTTGGATTTGAACCAACACAAGAGGAGATGACAGAAGTCACTTTGACAGAGGAAGAAGATGAGTAGAAGATCAGTGATGAGACTACATAAATGGAGCCTATAGCAGAGTGGAAAGATAAGGGAACATGACATGAAGGGATCAAGGGAGATCAGGTTGATCTACCCATTGACAAGAAGGAAGTGTAGCGAAGCAGTCTGAAAAACAAGGACCAACCAGTTGAGTAGCTGTATGAGGTGATCGAAGAAATTATAAGGATGATGTTGGGGTCAACAAAAGAACCTGTCAATAGGAAGAGAATGAATAGAGGAGGACCTGCCATAGCAGTAGAGAAGAAACACCAACAGAAGAAAAAGAAGCAACAACGAAAAGGAGCAGATGAACAACTCTAAGAGAAAGTATGGGACCCTAGAGGATCTCAAAAACATAACAGAGGGAGCCATGAGAAAGAACTCATGATTTTCCCATCCATCAAGTATATGATTCAAGAGGGATTTTTTTTAAAGGGAAATCAATTATTGAAGGGATGGATTTTTTGTTGGGACTACCAAGAACGCAAAGGTGAGAATGTTGTTGAGGAGTGTTGAAGACCTCAGTGACACAGAGGAGAAAGTGATTCAAATCTATGAACTAGAGATTGGGAGGAACCTCAGTGATGATGAGGAGAAGAGATTAGTTATGGATCTCATAAACGGCTAGGAGGGAAGAAGGGAACTTTCAAGTTTCCAGGTGGGAAATGAAGGGAGATCGTCAGAGAATATCAAAAACTACCAGGTGGGAAGAGGTGGAATTTCAAGTTGCTAGGTGGACAATGGAGAGAGATCAGTTGAAGATATCATATACTACTAGGTAGGCAGTAATGAAAGTTTAGATTGATAAGTGGGAAATGAGATGAGGTCAATTGATTTCATGAGATGCAATGTGGGCAGAGGAGAAATCCCATATTTCCAGGTGGGCAAGGGAGAAGAGATGGGGCTATGTGAGGGTCTCATGAACTCAACTAATAGTTCAGATCAGAAAGGACTATTGACAGAAGAGGATCAGAGGAGTGTCCTAATCATTGGGGGAATTCAAATATTCCTACCAAATAGCCTAGTAGAGACTAATACAAGAGTTGCAGATGAGGAGGTAGTGCAACAAGAATCTGAGCCATGGAGCCAATTGATTTTAAGGATAATTGTGTCTGTGATGCAGATGCAACAACAAAAGAAGGAAAACCAATAGTGACTGTCATAGAGGGAGAGACAGAGCCGACAGTGATGTTTTCCCCAGCAGAAAGAGAAGAGCATTCAAAAGAATTGCTCACAATTTTCAGCCAGGAAGATGAACAAGAGATGACTGCAACACTGTAGTGTACAACAGAAGAGGAAATAGACAACATAGATTTTGCTGAGTTGAATGAGGAATAGGAAGACCTAGAGAGGAGGGTGATAGTGAAAATCCTGCACATCCAATAGATAAAATTGGAGACAGGTAGATGATCATACCAACCTGGGGAGGATCTGGAAGAAGTTGGAGTTGAACCAACATAAGAGGAGATGACATAAGTCACTCTGATAGAGGGAGAATCTGAGTAAAATATCAGTGATGAGACTACAGAAATGGAGCCTATAGTAGAGTGGCAAGCTAAGGGAACATGACACAAAGGGATCAAGGGAGATCAGGTTGATCTACCCATTGACAAGAAGGAAGTGCAATGAAGCAGTTTGCAAAACAAGGACCATCCAGTTGAGCAACTGGACGAGGTGATAGAAGAAATTAGAAGGTTGATGTTGGGGTCAACACAAGAACCTGTCAGTAGGAAGAGACTGAACAGAGGAGGACTTGCTATAGCAGCAGAGAAGAAACAAAAACAACAACAAAAGAAGTAGAAAGGAAAAGGAGAATATTAACAACTCCCAGAGAAAGTATGGGACCCTAGAGGATCTGAACAACATAGCATAGGGAGCCATGAGCAAGAGCTCATGATTTTCTCATCCATGGAGTATATGATTCAAGAGGGATTGTTGTTCAAGGGCAATCAGTTATTGAAGGGATGGATTTTGTGTTGGGACTACCAAGAATGAAAAGAGGATGTGATCCCATATTTGTGGTGGTGGATAGATTCTCAAAGATGGCACACTTTATCCCATTCCAGAAGACCAGTGATGCAACACATGTTGTACTTCTATTCTTTAATGAAATTGTAAGACTTCACGGCCTACCCATAAGCATTGTCTCGGACAGAGACACAAAAGTTGGTTATTCTTGGATAACACTGTGGAAGAAGTTGGGGACATATTTGTCCTTTAGCTCAGCTTATTACCCTCAGATAGATGGGAAGACTGAGGTGGTAAATAGAAGCTTGGGAAACTTATTAAACCAGATCAAAGGGATCAACATATCAAGAGAAGATTCAATGGGAGAAACAAATGCCTATAACAGAAAGTCGACAGATGGAACAGATTGTTGATCAAATGATTGATAAGAGGACCAGGAGGAAGACTTGTTTTGAATATATGGTCAAGTGGAAGGGATGACCAATAGAAGATGCCATTGGGATAGTGAAGCTAATATCCAGAAGCATGGAAAGCTCGGGCAGGAGCTCATCGACATGAGTCCATGATTTTTTTCCATTAGGACTATGATGCAGGAGCATCGTCAGAAAGAACAAATGGGAGGACAACTCAGCGCCTGAGGACCAATTCAGAATCTTGAACACTGGCCAGTACTACAATTTTTGAAGCTGATAGAAACAAAGGAGGAAATATCATGCGCGTGGAAACAAATTGAGCATGCAGGACCAAGGAGTTAACCCTAGTCTCAATGTAACCGTAGTTAGACAACAACTAGTTTTTATTTTGAAGGACCCTCTGATATAAAGAGAGGTTTTGTACTCTTTAAGGAGTTAGTTGCATAGAATGGCACAACATTGTAAAAGTTGCAAAGAATAGCGAGATTTGCAGGTAGAGGGGCGAAAGTAGATTTGCAAGTAGAGTTTCTGAGCACTAGTTGTTTTTTATTTTTGTTGTAACCATATTTTCATTTAAAATGAAGATAATCAAGGAAAATTGATCCAAATGTGTGAGACTACTATTGCTTTCACTTCTCTTTTACTATTGTTCTTTCTTTTCCAAGAATGAGTGAATCTTATTGTGAGTGTATGTAATTCAAAAATGCTTGCATAACTCAAGATCACTTTTCTTCGTGATCCGGTGCAAGGTGTGCACACAGTCCACAAGGAGTGTGTCGACAAGGTCTATTTCAACTTGTAACTCTCGGAGGAAAAATGTAAGACTTTATTTTCAAAGAGTGCAAAGCGAATGCCGCAAGGTGTGCACATTCGTTTGGAAGAATTCAAGATCTTGCACAAACATCACTTGCAAGGAGTGCACGATTCTAGAATTAAACTTAGAGTCGAAGTGACTCTATAAGAAGTCAAATTATGAGAATAGAGGAGCACCAGGAAGGTGTAAAGGATTATATTGAAGAACTCTTTAATCTGAGATTGACGAATTTCCCAGAAGAGAGAGAATCGCTTGGGAAATAGAAATCTTTAAGGAGATCGAGCTTAGGAGTGGTAGCACTTTTCAAGAAAGTATGGACAATATCCAAGAAATGAACTCGTAGGAAGAACAAAGGCCGAAGCCTTTGAATCTTTCAAAATCCTTCTAATTCGAAAGAAATCTTAAGCTCAGGAGGGACAACACTTCCCAAGAAAGTGTGGACGAGATCCAGGAACCAGACTCGCAGAAAGAACAAAGGCCAGATCCTTTGAATCCCTCGAAAATATTCTAAGTCTGAAGAAATTCCAAAGCTCAAAGGAGAGGTAGTGTTTCAAGAAATGCAGGCAAGAATCAGAGTCATCGGGCTCGCAAAACGATCAAGGGTTGAAGCTTTTGACACTTAGAGAATTCTTCCAAGATGGGATAAATTCCTAGTTCAGGAGGAGGAGCGAAAACTATCATTATATCAGTTGCATAGGAGAGATATGTACCATCTCGTCAGTGTCCAGATAACGAGAAGAAAGGGCAAAGGAGAAAATATCGTAGTTTTTCAATCTAAGTGCAAGGGAAAAGATCACATCCATTCAATTTTAGCACAAAAGAAAATATCTCATCCGTTAGATCTGAGCACGTGAATCAACAACCGTTGATATAAAGGTAAGGTGCACACACCTTAACCTTATGAAGATAGGAGCCAAAGACCTGAGGAGCTGGGAGTCGCACCAATCCTAGCCATCCATCAAGGAGGACACATGGTGAGAGCTCAACATTTTTTTGACTCACAGAGAAAGAAGGTCAAAGAACATAACTGTTCGAACTCGCGATGTGAGAAATTGCAATTTGATCATGGTCGTCCATCAAGGAGGACACGTGGTGAGAGCTCAACATTTCACTAACTCATAGGGTGGAAAGGTCAAAGAGTAGAGTCGAGAGGAGTCACAAAGGGAGAACTCGCGAAGGGATCACAACCATTGGTTGTTCCGAAACCATTGAGACTGTCCATCATCAAGGAGGACATGTGGAAAAAGATCAACATTTTGCTGACTAGTGACTCAAAGAAGTCAAAGACATAGTTACAAGAACTCGCGAAATGAAAAATAGTGATTTGATCACAGTTGTTGATTGATGGAGGGAGATGAACCATAGATCTGGTCTTGTTAGGATTTTGTGACTCGGGAAATCAGAGGCAAGAGTTCTGAGAACTCGCGAATCGCAAAATCGCAATTTAATCTGAGTCGTCGGACCCAAGAGAGATATGGACCATTGATTGTTCTAGGAGATGGTTCGTTAAGTGTGAACTCATGAAATATTCGAAAGATTGGCCCATGGTCATAGCGAAGGGTCATGTTGGTGAAGGAGAATAGAGGGGCTAGCATGTGCTAGGCTCCTGTCGGAATTTCTGAAGTTGGGAGAGTCGAAGTGACTCGCATGCAAAGACCTGATACGTGAAATCATGATGGGTCATTCATTTAGGCGACGGGTCATTCGTTTAGGCGACTGGTCACAACCGTGGTCACATAAAGGAAAGGATTATCCAGAGATAAGCTAGCACTCATCGGGCGTTGAAATTTGAACATCGCTCAGGAGAGAGATTGCAGGTTCCATACACCCTGTGTATTTAGAAGAAGGGCCTGTGTAAGTTGATTTGGGGTCCAGTAGATACCTGAAGAGTCAGTCAGACTTAGTTTCTTGATCGATCACAGTCCACGAGGTCATGCAACCCTTAAGATAGAAGGGGGGTCTGCATCATGTGGTATCAGAGATGATTTTCATCTGTAGATTCCAGGCGAAGGAGATGGAGGAGACAGGCTGACTACATCAAGTAGTATCAAGAGTTGAATTGTGTCTATAGATTGTAGGCAAAGGCGATATGATTATATGAAATGTCTTAGAAACTAAAGTTCACTTGTGGACAATAGGTGAAGGAAGAGAGGTTACTGATGCTCTACGAAGATTGTTACAAGGTGTGCAACAAATGGTAGATATCCAAGAGGGTTGAGAACATAAAAGATGGATATTGAATGCCATGAACATGGTCAAAGAGGAGACCACAAGAATAAAATTAAAGCAAAAATTGATGAGGAACTCGCTGAGATAAGAGTGGGAATGAAGCAACTAGCATTGAGGATGCAACAAGAGTCCAAGGTAGACTAGACATATGAATGGCCTTTGAAGAGGAAAGTGAAATGGCCTGTCCATAAATTATTTTCCAAAGGACAACGACAGTTGTTGAGAAGGTGGATGAGGTGTGATGAAGATCTCAGTGACACAGAGGACAAAGCGATTCAAATTTGTGAACCAGAGATTGGGAGGAACCTTAGTGATGATGAGGATAAGAGATCAGTTAGGGATCTAATAAACTGCCAGGAGGGAAGAAGGGAAATTTCAAGTTGCCATGTGGGAAATGAAGGGAGATCATCATAGGATCTCATAAACTGCTAGGTGGACAAAGGTGGACTTTCAAGTTTCCAGGTGGGCAATGGAGAGAGATCAGTTGAAGTTCTCATATACTTCCAAGTGGGCAGTAATGAAAGTTTAGATTTCTAGGTGGGAAATGAGATGAGATCAATTGATTACATGAGTTGCCAGGTGGCCAGAGGAGAAATCCCATATTTCCAGGTGGGAAAGGTAGAAGAGATGGGGCTATGTGAGGGTCTCATGAACTCAGCTGATAGTTCATATTAGCAAGGATTGCTGACAGAAGAGGATCATAGGAGTGTCTTGATCATTGGGGGAATTCAAATATTCCTACCAAATAGTCCAGCAAAGACTAATACAAGAGTTGCACATGAGGAGGTAGTGCAACAAGAATCCGATCAGAAGGCGATGGAGCCAATTGATTTTAAAGATAATTGTGTCTATGATGTAGATGAAACAACATAATAAGGAGAATGAGCAATGACTATCATAGAGGGAGAGATGGAGTAGACACTAATGTTTTCCCTAGAATAAGGAGAAGATAATTCAACATAATTTCTCAAAATTTTCATCCAGGAAGATGAACAGGAGATGATTGTAGCACTGGAGCCTGGAACAAAAGAGGACATAGACAACAAATATTTTGTTGAGTTGTATGAGGAATTGGAATCCATAGAGAGGAGGGTGATAGTGAAAATCCTACACATCCAACAGATCAAATTTGAGACAGGTAGAGGAGCATACCAGCCTAGGGAGGAGATGGAAGAATTTGGAGTTGAACCAAGACAAGAGGAGATGACAGAAGTCACTCTGAGAGAGGAAGAAGCTGAGAAACATATCAGTGATGAGATTGGAGAAATGGAGCCTATAGCAGAGTGGAAAGCTAAGGGCACATGAGACGAAGGGATCAAGTGAGATTAGGTTGATCTACCCATTGACAAGAAGGAAGTATAGTGTAGCAGTCTGCAAAACAAGGACCAGTGAGTTGAGAATCTAGATGAGGTGATCGAAGAAATCAGAAGGCTGATGTTGGGGTTAGCACAAGAACTTGTCAGTAGGAAGAGACTGAACAGAGGAGGACCTGCCTTAGTAGTAGAGAAGAAACAACAATAGTAGCAAAAGAAGCAACAAGGAAAAGGAGTAGATTAACAACTCCAAGAGAAAGTATGGGACGCTGGAGGATCTCAAAAACATAGCAGAGGGAACCATGAGCAACAACTCATGATTTTCCTAGCCATGGAGTATATGATTCAAGAGGGATTGCTATTAAAGGGAAATCAATTATTGAAGGGATGGATTTTGTGTTGGGACCATCAAGACACAAAGAGGATGTGATCCCATATTTGTGGTGGTGGATAGATTCTCAAAGATGGCACACTTTATCCCATGCTAGAAGACCAGTGATGCAACACATGTTGTAGTTTTGTTCTTTAAGGAAGTTGAAAGACTTCATGACCTACCCAGAAGAATTGTCTCAGACAGAGACACGAAAGTTGTTGGTTATTCTTGGATAACATTGTCGAAGAAGTTGGGGACATATTTCTCCTTCAGCTCAGCTTATTGTTGCGCCTCTTTCGACACCTTAGTGAGAAAAATAGAGGTGCTTGCAAGATTAGTTGGGTTTGCTAAGCAGGACAACTGTAAGGAAAAGGGTTAGAGAAAGAAATATAAAAGAACAACTAAGAAATAAACTAAGAAATAAAATAAAAACTAAACTAATGAACATAGGGAAATAAGGAAAAAAGAAACAATAAGACCCATGCCACCAATGGTAAGGTTGATATTAGTGAAAGAAAACACCAAGAAGAAAGAGGACTATGAGTCCCTTCTTCCTCCAAGGGAGGGCTCTTGGACCCCCACAAATAAGCTCTTCTTACAACTTTGAAATGAAAATGGTGAAAGAATTCTTTGCTAATCCACTCAAGGGGTGAGATGGATTTCCCAATGTAATGGTGCTAAGATACTCTTGATGAGAATAGAGGATTCCTCAAGAGAATAATAGCAACATAACTTTGCTATTGAAATTCCTTGAAAAATGAAGTGCACCCATGGCCTTTTTATAACATCTCTTTGAGGTATTGCGCAACCAGCTTGTAGTAAGTAAAGAGGCTAATTAGGGCATTTCTAGGTCTTTGACCAGCCACCCAGTCGGATCCAGTCCAGATTTGAGTGTCAAATCAACTTGGAAACTGAACCAAAAGTGGGTGGGAGGCCGACCACTCTCATAAATGCACTTTTCTCACATGTGCGCCTCTTTTTGCGACCACAGTCACGCATCGGGTGCATGTGCACTTTTACTGCATTTCTGTTTTGCGCATGTGCGCGCGCGTCATGTGTAGCCATAGCGCACTTTAATTTTGTCACTGGTTGTATGGTTTTTGACCCTTTGGAAATGATTTTGTGGTAATTTTGGTCCATGGGTGACCTCATAACTGTGTGGTGATGCTGAATTCTTCTAACCATTTGCGGACGAAATTTCCTTGATAACAGATGCCCCCTGATGGAAGAGGTTAGGAGCATACGTATAACTAAAATCCATCAATGTTTCTTCTACTGAGAGTGCCATTGTAAGAGAGAGAAATAGTGGGATTGTCAAGAGTTACCCGTTGGAGGGAGAAGGGAACCTGTAGAACCCAACCTTCCAGAAGGTGTGTGAAAATAAACTGTGTACAAACGAGGTGGGCATGCCCCATGCTTTTGTTCATGTAACTCAAACAGGAATGGTGTGTTGATGTAGACAATTGCAGCGCCCTCAGGGGTGGTCGTAATAAAGGTAGAAGACAATTCTGTAGAGGAACATACTCTGACCAGTAGGCAGTGATATCTGTAAGAAATATCACGGATTTTGTAGGCATTGATAGCCCAGCCAAGTTCAGAGGTCTTCGGAAAATATAAGAAATAACTGCAATAGTCGCAAAGTAAGACCCACTGTAACATGAGAAAGTGTTGAAGTCAAATGTTATAGGGGTCAACAACAATAGGGAGAAATTGTGGGTCTCCCCGTGCCATTCGAGATCTCTCATTGGAAAGGTAATGAGAGTCAAGATACTGTCGCCCTTCTGGAAAACTGTGCGGATGTCGACAAAAAAGGGGGACATGACTCCAAGAAGCAAAGGGCTTCGTGAAATCTACTAGGTGAGGTGAGGAACTAAAGGAGGTACATGGATGAAGTCAATATGTAGGAAGACTCAAGACTGCCCTTGGTTGGGGGTATATGTGAGGTATAAGTGGCCGCAATCGTTCAACTAGGTCGAGTGTCAGGGGGACAACAAGACGTGGGATAAGTTGTGCCAGAGGCGGGACAAAGTGAACAAACTCAGAGGGCAAAGGTAAGTGACCTGTGGGATACTTAGAGTATATGGACGATGTCAATAAGGGTAGATGATAAGTAGTTCCCCAACCAAGGGCGACATGGGTTGCGTTTCCAAAAAAGGGAAGAAGGTCGCCAAAGGTGACGACAAAAAAGTATGGAAATGTTGGAAATAAAGGTGTTTTTACAATAAATAAAGAATAATTTGGGATGAGTGTACAAATACAGAAATGGGTGCCCCAATGTAATATGGTTGGGCCGGTGAGGGTGCCATTATCTTGGAGAAATGGTGGAGCGTGGGGGCCCCATGGGTGGGTTTCTGTATGAGGTAGATGAAATGGAGGGAAATTTTGTAGAGGGGCAAACTGATTGTGGATGAAATGGAGGGTTCATGATATTAAGGAGGTGTAGTCAAAATAGAACCTGGGAGTCCATTGGGAAAGATAGAAAAATGAAGAGGAGTATGTGGCTGATTCACGACATGATGTAAGACTATCGGGACTCCCATCCCTAAAGGGTTGAAAAAGAAACATGAGTGTCGAAGTGAAAAAGGGTGCTATGAATGGGACAACTCATGTGGGTAAGAGTACTACTGGGTGACAGTACCTAAGATGCATTGGAGGTGTCGGTACTGCAGAGCTGGAGATGGGGATCCTAGAGGAAAATGTCAGAAGGTGTGACTCGAGATGCAATTGAGAGTCAGAGGGAATGATTACATGCCAGTGATGATGATATACCTGAAGGGGTTGCATTGATGTATGATAACCAAGTACCTGCACACATGAAAACCAAATACCCGACGTGAAAAATATCTGAAAAGAATCAATCATACAAGCATTTATTTGATAATTTTGAACATGAGCATGCGTACCTGGGTGGGGTATGAAAAAATGGAACCCCGGGGGCTAAGGATAAGAAGTGGCCTGGGGACTGTCTTGATGTAGATGATGGGATGTTGATCCCGTGGCTGAAGAAGGATCGAAGAACGGACACCCGGAGCTCCCAGAATGGTGAGTGGAAGTTTGGCGGAAAGGCCTATATATAGCTGTAGGGCCCACATTGCCACCTCATTTGTACTTGCTGCTAGAGTGACCGGACGAGAGGTATTCAGAGGATATTTGGGGATTCTGGGAGAACGAGGCGGTCAATTCAGAATCAACGAGCTTCAGGTTAGTAGTCTGATCGTCCTGCATAGAAGTAGATTTTCCATTTCTGGGCAGGGGCTGTATGGAGGGCCGTATAGAGGGTTTTATGGGTATGGTCCCCCAAGTGCGCAGGTGATCCAGAAATATGCGCGCACGAGTGCACGCCTGTTATATGGATATCCGCGCATGGGTGCGCCCGTAGGGGGGGTAAAGGCACGCATGATGTGCGTGCCTGTTTGCTACACATCCACACATGGGTGCGTGACTGTGTAGTGGACAGGTGCGTTGTGATGCGTGCCTGTGTGCGTGACAGAGGCACATGGAGGCACCCCTGCAGGGTGAGCAGGCGCGCATGCATGCGTGCCTCTGGGATGGACAGGCGCGCCTGTGGGGTGAATAGGGGTGCATACGTGCGCGCCTGTGGGTTTCACAAGCACGCATATGTGCGCGCCTATGGGTTAAACAACCGCACCTTGGGGGAAAGGTTGACAGGTGTAAAAATTATCTTTTTAATGTTTTTTATGGTCAATATGGCTGACCTAGGACTATTTTATGTGGTTGCAGGTGATCACTAGGCACGATGCCAGTCGACTGGCAAGAGCGGTATTGGTCCCAACTGAGGGATGTCATGGCGATTAAGGGGTTGGGGGTTTGTGCCACTTTGACAGCTTATGGGCTGCTGAAGTTCTTCGAGTGCCCATTGATACAGGTGCAGGAGTATCTCCTGTAGTTTCTGATCTGGATGTGGAGTTCGGACCTGCATTGTTTTATGGTGCGGGGAGAGTAGATTGCCTTCACTACGGTGGAGGACATATACTTTTTGATTGGGCTCCCTTTTCGGGGAACGCCCCTACAGGCGGAGTCGGTGTTACTTGGGGATGTTTCGTTAGCGACATTGGGCCGAAGCTATTGCTCGAGGGAGAACTATATGTCAGGCTCTGTCATGAGCATCAGGGCGATGGATGCTTTAGTGCACCGCTGTGTAGTAGTGATGATTGTGAGGGTGTATGGGTCCCTTGCGATGTAGGAGATCAGTGCTGGTCAGCTAACGATTATGGGGAGGGCACTGGCTGGGGAGCACTTTGCCTGGGGGTTGACATTGCATGCTAGGATGGTGGGGAAGCTGGACAGATGTCGGTCTACCAACACCGGGGAATTTGCCTTTGGGTCTATCTTGGTGGCATGGTTTTTGGAGAGGGTGCCTATGTTTCACCCTAGGATTTTGTTGGGCGCTCCTGGGGCATGAGAGTTGCGACTGAGGCGGTGGTCGACTATTTTGGTTCGTCACGGGGGTGGCAAGGGTAGCCATTTTTTCATGGCTAAGGCGGCATAGGTGTGGCGACAGATGCCGCAAGTTATATTGCTGTATCCATATGCTGGTGTTGACTTCCAGGGTGCTTAGAACATGGTATTACCTCCAGGGGAGGTTTTTGATCATCGAGGTATGTTTATGATTTTGATATATTGATTTTTTGAGATAGCATGACATGTGTATTTGGTATAGATGCTGATACTATCTTTTGGCTATTGTGTATGTGCAGATGTGGGACCTCGCGGGCACGAGGTTGAGCTGCTGAGAGCGCCGGCTCGCCAGGAGCTGGGGAGATTGCCACAGGGAGGGCCACAGGTAGGAGAGAGACGTAGGCATGAGGATGCTGAGGCGAGACTAGCTGAGGATGAGAGAGCAACGAGGAGACACCGGTTTGATGACCCAGGTGTCGGGCCATCGCATGCTCTTCTAGCGGATGTTGGAGCAGATTTTGAGGATATTCACTGATGCTTGGAGGTGGTGCTACAGGGTGTGCCTGAGGGAATGTGGTCACGTATCTAGGATGAGGGCATCCTGGAGAAGTGTGTGGGAGTTCCGCCGCTGTGGAGGGCCATGGTGCGATGAGCAACAGTAGTAGGTGCTGCTATGACCAGACGATTACCTCTCGGTCCGGAGGGACCAGTAGTGGGTGGTGGACCACCGCTTGAGGGAGGGGCTGGAGGTGGTGCTCTAGAGGCACCTTGAGTGTTTCTCTATGTATTGTTGTATTTTTGTATATAGGTTGGTGAGCCCAATTTGGTGTAGTGGCACAGTTTTGTACTGAGGTGCTACGCTGGACTGCAGATGTTTGTATATTTGTATGTAAACATTTTGATGACACTGTGGAACGATATATATATATATATATATGAGTATACATTTTGGGGTCTATGTGATGTTTACATGTGTTTGGTTAATGTGTTTGATGATGTCTAATCTATATATGCTGTGACAGGTTTTTGATATTTTTATGTATGTGTAGAGGTATCTTGATGAGATATATGCCAATCTAACACCATGTTAGCTAAGTTATATGTAATTTGATTCAATTGTATTGGAATATGTGTAAATGTAATGAAATCAAAATGTCGATATAAAAGTCTAACTTGCAGGTATTTGCGAAAGAGGCAAGGATCGCAAATGCGGTACACATTGTTGAGCTGGAGAACGACTAGTTGAGAGTCGAGAAAGACGCTAAGGTGACGAATACGATGATGCTGGGCATCGATGAGGAGGCCAATGACGATAGTGTATTCGGCTTGGTTGTTGGTGGCTGAACCCAAACATATGCCTCTAGAATGGAGCATTTCATGTGAGGGGGTATATAGGGCCCAAGATGTTGAAGCGAGATTTTGTGTCCAATGGCTGGCGCCATCGACGTAACCGATGTGGTAGGCCAGTGGAGGAGGCATTTGTCAATAGCACAAATGATAGTTTAGACATGAGGGATGGAAAAAATATTAAAAACACTATAAAAGAAATAACCTAAAGTAGACTGACTATGCTTAGGCGTAAAATTTCTTTAAGTATAACCCGTTGATGGGTTCTTGGAGAGAGAGGTCTTCAGGAGAGGCCAAGATGTATGCACCTTTGGTGAGGAATGTTGGATAATGTAGGGGCCATGCCATAGTGACTCAAATTTTCCATGACCGAAGGTATTGTGAGCTATATCATAAGAAAGGACGAGGTCACCTTCGTGAAATGAGAAAAGGTTGACATGGCTATCAAAGGTGTCTTTCGACCATTTTTTGGCTGTCTCATTGTTCTGTAATGAAGATCGATGATATTCATTCAAGGATTCTAAGTGCAACAAGCGTTGCTCCATTGGAGAAGTGTCGGGTAATAGCTCAATTGTGGTGCGTAAGGTGGGAATGTTTCACTCGATGGGAAGAGTGGCCTCAACCCCATGGACTAGATGAAATGGTGTGAAACTAGTGGCCTTTTTCATGGCCGTACGGTGAGCCCATAGCGTGGAAAATAACATATGATGCCAAATGGTCTTATGTTTATTAACCATGCATAACATGGTCTTGAGGACCTTGTTAACTACTTCGACCTTTCCGTTAGACTGAGGGAAATATGGTGAGGAAAACTCATGGGAGAATCCTAACCGAGATGCGATTTCGACAAAAATATCATTCTCGAAGTGTTTCCCATGATCGAAAACTAGTTGGAGTGCTACTCCAAAGTGAGATATGATGTGATTAAATAAAAAACGTGTTGTAGTGTCAGCGGTATTGTTGAAGGTGGGCATAGCTTCCACCCATTTTGTGAAGTAATCGACTATGACAACAATGCATTTATGTCCATTGCTAGATGGGGGATTACAAATCATGAATTCAATGCCCCATTTACAAAAGGGGCCGACAGTAATGACTGGTTGAACAAGAGCAGGTGGTGCTCATGCTTTGTTGGCATAAAGCTGACATTTCTCGCATCGCTTCACGACATGAATGAAATCATGAAACAATGTAGGCCAAAAATAACCTGCTCAGATGATTTTCTGAGCAGTGGACATTCCCAAAAGATGGCCCCCACATGCACCACTATGGCAGTCATTCAATACTCTATCGGCCTTGTCGATAGTCAAGCATCGATGAAGTATGGTGTCGACCCCTCGCCGATACAAGATATCTCCGATGAGGAGATAGTGGGGGGCCTGGTGGCGAATACGATGACAGTCATCTTGTGAGAGGTGGTTACCGAACTTTTGGGTTCGGAGGTAGACGAGGAGTTCGCCGTACCAAGGATCATCCGAAGTGATGTAAAAGAGATGTTCATTGGGGAAGTCGGTATTGACGGGGGCACTGGTAGTATCAGAGGGGAAGGCCGTGACAAGTTTGGCGAGGACGAGAGCTTTCTTTCTCTTGGGTGTTGAGAATTCAAGATCGTATTCCTGAAGGATAATGATCCATCGGGAAAATTTTCCATTAATTTTCCGACGACTGAGAAAGTATTGCATAGGGTTGGAATCTTCTACGACCTTAGTCGTGCGAAGAAGAATGTAATGACGCAATTTCTGAACTGCAAGGACGACTGCAAGGGCTAGTTTCTCTTCGTGTTTATACTTCAAGGGTGGCCCTGAGAAGTTTTTACTAATGTAGTAAATGACATGCTCATGATCGTCATCAACGATTTGGATGAGAACTCCTGCTACTGAAACAACTGATGCTGATATGTAGAGGATATAGTTGCGATTGTAGTCGGGTGCACTAATTAAAGGGGCATTGGAGAGCGCCATTTTAAGATTGTCATATTATTTTTGGGCATGTTCATCCTAGTGGAATGGGATGTCGTGGCGTAGTAGGCGAAGGAAACTGTGTGCACGAGTGGTGTAGTCTGGGACAAATCATCGTAGAAAGTTAGCTTTTCCTTGTAGGCTCTGGAGTTGACGTAAATTCTGGGGAGGTGGAATTTCGGTGATGGCTTGGACTTTGAGGGGGTCTACGGTAATACCTCTTTGGGAAATGATGAATCCGAGGAGGCACCCTACAGTGACGCAAAAAATGCACTTGAGGGGGTTCAAGCAGATGTTGTACTGACAACACCGTTGGAAGATGATTCGTAAATCATCAAGATGTTGGGTGTGCTTCTTGGATTGAAATGTGAGTTCATCCAAGTATGTAAGGATGATATGAGCCAGATCATGAAAAATGTATGTCATAACCTGTTGGAAAGTTGCGCCAGCATTCTTTAAGCCAAAAGGCATGACCTGATATGAAAAATTACCCTAAGGGGTACTAAATTCGGTTTTGTATTGATCGGTTGGGTGGATTTGGATTTGATTATAACTAGAGAAACCGTCCATGAAGGATAGAGCCTCGTGGCTTGCGTAGTCGTCGATAATTTGATCGATGAAAGGCGTTGGAAAGTTGTCTTTTGGACATATGTGATTGAGATCACAAAAGTCTGTGCAGACGCAGAAGGTGCCCTATTTTTTGTTAACGGGTACAGGTTTGGAAACCCATGTTGTATAGGCGATGGGGTAGATGAACCCAGCCATACATAATTTGTCAATCTTGACTTTGATGGCCGCTGCTTTGGATGGGTGTAGTGGTTGCTATTTTTGATGAACTGGGGTAATGTCAGGCCAAGTGTCGATGTGTTCGATGATCGAGGGATCAAGGCTAGGAATTTTTGTGTATGACTAGGAAAAAATATCCCGATATTCTTGGAAGAGAGCTTTATAGGTGGTGATTTATGGAGGAGTGCAAGTGGCGCCAATGGTGATTTCATCAACAACTCCATTTTTTGTGGAAATATCGATTTTGATGGTCGGGGAAATGTTGGCCATGTTGCCTTCTTCAAAAGCATCAGGGGTCGGGATGGGGTTGTTGAACCAGTCGATATCCCCTGATGGGATAAAATCCTTGGTTTCGACTATGTATATGGGGTGTTGGGTAGGAGGCGTGAAGGCTTCCTGTGAAAAGGAGAGTGCTTTGTGGTATAGCGCATCCCATGGGAAATCGGGGGTGGTTAGTTCCTTGAGTATGTCCTCGTCATAGTGAAATTGGTGGGAATACAAGGGGTCTAAGAGAGTGATATTGGTGACTATCGCCGTGTGGTTTTCTTTGGGTGAAGAAGAAGCAAGGGGATTAATGCAATGAGATTGCGAGGGTTCGCTTGACATAAACTAAATATCGAAGTACTGAGAAGTACCAGTGGTAGTTGGATGTAAAATTTCCATAGAGAAATGTATGGGAGAATTGGGGGGATTTGGGGGTGAATCCTCGGATAAGTCATCCAAGAACCATGGAGGTGTCGAGAGAGCCTCAGGTTCATGAGAAATGATATGAAGAATCTCTAGTGATGAGGTAAGGTCAACCATTGATTCATTGGGGGGCGCAGGGGTTTGAATTAGGGTCAATTGGTGTTGCCTGTATTCAATGATCATAGGACATTGGTATGTAAAATGATCGAGGGATTCACATAGAGAGAAAGGGAATCTCATACGTTCATTGACTGAAGTTGGGACATAATGGATGTTAGTGATTTTTGGGAGGGATGATGTAGCTAGGTTAGGTTCATTTTGGAAGCTTTGACGCACTGCAGCTAATGTCTATCAGAAGCGTGGTAGTGCTGGGCAATGGTGTGTATAGTGGCCATATTTTGAACATATAGCGCAAGAGAATTTGGTTTGAAGCCCTTTACTACTTGAGTGAGGGGTGGTAGCGACAGTACTTGCTACAATGGTGAGTGTTGATGGAGTTTGATTGAGTGGAATCAAGTTTCGTAACTCCAGTAGAGATGGGCAGTTGTTGGTTTGGTGTCCATCTTTCTCACAAAGCATGCAAGGAGGTTGGACGTGTGAGGGAAATGGAGCTGTGGGCTCCTTCTTCTTTTGCTTTCCCCCAGATGTGGCAGGGAGGGTAGTGAGTGGGGGTGTAGAGGGTATGGTGGGAGTGAGTATGGGAATCATCATTAGGATTCCTTCCGTTTGGGGGGGAAGGGATGGCTAAGGGACCATCTCTGGTGGATGTAAATACAAAACTGGAATTGCTAACACCATATTAGGGAGGGTAAGCGTTGCAGCTACTTGGAAATATTGTACGCTTGGGGGAGGGTAAAATAAGGGGATTTGAGTAATGGCTTGGGGAATTGTCTCCCAAACTGGGATATGGCCTTGGGGAGAGGTGGAATCAAGGATTGGTGGAGTCGACGAGTTCACAGGAGGCTCGTGAGGGGGAAGCTATGAAACTAGTGGGACATCAGATATGATAGAAGCCTCTCGAGGAGGAAGGGTATCCTCTATGTCAGTTCCATTAGATGATACGATGCATACTTGATTGGAAGGATGAAGAAGTGGTGGTGCACCATGGTAAGTTCCTAATAATGATGGGTCTTTGAAAATCCCGAGACCCATTTCGATGAGTGGGTATGCATCATGACTCATGTGGATGAGAGGGAGAATGCTATCGATGTTGGTAGAAGGGTTAGGCTCATAATGTGAGACTTGATCAATGGTAATGATCTTCCCATTATGGGGGAACATCATCGTTCGAAAGACGGAAGAGGCAACTGCCTTCATAGTGTACATGTAGCTACGACTAAATAAGATATTATAATCGAGTGGGGCATCGATAAATTCAATGTCGATGAGAATGGTCTTGCCCCCGAGTTCTATGGGGACATTTTGGAAGATCCATTCAGAAGACGATGTTCGTCCATCATAATCTCGTAAGGTAATGGCAGATGGTATGAGTTCGGGGGAACCAAGTTTCTTCCATATAGATTTGGACATAATGCATGTGGATGCACCTTCATCGATGATGCACCGATGAACTGTTATGTCCCGAATTTTCACTGGGATTTGAAAAGCGATTACAGCGGGGAGGCGAGGTTCTCCATTGTCGAGAGAAAATGTGATGAGTCGAGTATCTGCGGGGTTGAATTCCCCCAAGGTGGAAAGTAATGATTTTCGCTGAGTGGGACAAGTCTGAAGGACTTCTAAGACTGACATGGTAGTCAGGGATTGTGCTAAGTCATCAACCAAACTGTAATTATGAGCCGCCCTAGCCTGTGGGTTGTGGACATTCCTGCACAATGGGATGCGAGGGATGCGAAGAGGTGGTTCTGCATTCGGGCGAGGGATCACCAACGGGGGTCCCGTTGGTGCGGGGATTGTTTCTAGGGGAATGGGAGGAGACTCAATAGGTGCATGGTATTGACGATTACGTGTTTGTAGAAGAATTTCTTCCTCACTGGTGAGGAGGATCATGTGATCTGCTGGATTGTTTGGATTGAGGTACTGTCCCAACTGTGGTGGGGTAGGCGGTATCTCTTGTTGGGTGTTCATCACACCTTGGTGTGGAATTGGATTCTGTAGCACGACTGGGTGGGGATTGTTGCACGTATTGTTGTGGGGCCTGCTGAGGGGCGGACAATGTTGGATGATGTGGTAGACTGCCTGAGTCTTTCAGCTGTTTAAAATCCATGATTTGGGGGCAATGATGAGTATAATGATCGAACTCACCGCAAAGGGCACAAGGGAAGTTGGTTTTAATAGTATTGTTATTTCTCCCTTGATGCCTATTATTATTGCCCCCTTGGGGGTTCTGATTCCCTTGGTTCTGGGTGCCCCCAGTAGGTTGGTGCTATTGGGGTTGATTCCCGCCTTGACCTGGGTTGTTATTATTCCTGTTTCTTGCTTTCTTTTTTTCATTATTCGACAGGTGGGTAGGATTTTCCATATTTAGTTGTTCGAAATTTTGATATTGCTGGATAAGAGAGGGTTGAACAAAATTCACCCCAACGTGAGGATGTGGGGGAGACATAGGTTGTGGAGGACAAGGAAATGGAAAGTATGGATTCTGTGGGGATAACAATCTGTAAGGTAGATAGGAAGGCCTAACACTTTTTCTAGTAATATAAGTTGAGGTAGAGGGGGTACATGAACTTGTTTGGATAGGTGGGTGTATGGGGGGTGCCGGCGGTGGTCCACTAATGGGTGGAGGTATAAGAACATGGTATGGTTGTTGATAAGGGGGTGGGGGGTAATAAGAGGTGCCCCCATATGACGATGGATATTGAGGTGTGCCATACATTGGTGGTGGTTGGGGTTGAGGACTGTGGTGTGTGGTATTACCAATCAATCCGTCTGCTGAGTGAGACATCCCAATTTTGTCTTGAACGAATGGCACGGGTTTGGGGAGGTCACGAAGTACTATGTATAAGTACCCTGATTGTGAATAGATGAGGTCATATTGTTGAGCCTTACTGATAGCTTCTTCTTCTGATTGAGGGAAGGTGGAAGCCACATCCTTACCGAGGAGAGAGACAAGTTATCTGAGAAACCAGTCAAGAAGTTGTTGTTTGGTGGTTTCTTCTTTGCACAAACTACATCGTCTACGCCACTCATGAATGTGATCAATGATATGTGTGGCTGAAGTTTGTTTGAAATTAGAGAGTAGTTCAAGACTATTGTTGTGGCAAATTAGTAATTGGAAGAAGGTAAAAAATGCTTTGGCCAAGGACTCGAAAGTCGCATGGGACCCCGATTTTTCATCTACATACCATTTGGTTGATGGGCCAGTGAGTGTACATTGAAATAATCGTAGTCTGATGGAATCATCCATGATGCTGTTGGAAGAGCACCATAGGTGGAAAGTCATGACATGGTTGGTAGGGTCATCCCCTACCTTTCCTTCAAACTTGGGGATGTTTGAAGGTAGTTTGGTGGCCATTGCAGGTCATGTGGGATCATGCAATATAGGATCATTGGTGAGTTTTCTTAGATCTGGTATGTTGAGAGAGGCCAAATATGACATCTACAGTGGGGGGGGAAGGATTAGTTCCAGCCATGTTGTGAGTGTGTTGTGAACCTGACCCTTGAGGGGGACTAGGTGGGTTGGTACTTCTCCCTTGAGAGGAAGTTGCCCCCTTGCTTCCATGTAAAGGAGAGAAAGTGGACGGAGGACCTTGGGAGGTGGACCCAAGTAATGTGGAACCAAGCAAAGCTTATCCTAAGACAGTGGAACTCACAGGAGTTTGTGAAGGTGGTGCTGATGAGTTGGTAAGACTAGGCACTCCCCCTAAGATATGAGGGAGATTTAGCGAGCGTCTGGAACGAAGGGGATTCTGTGGGTCCCCTATGATGTCCAACTAGCTGAGTGAATGTGTGCGAATGGTGGTGAGAGTAATAGATAAGCAAGAGCCTTTGTAATTTTTTTAACTTATCACAATATAGATCTAAATCAAAATGTAATCATAAGTGCATCATACATAAAGTAAAGAAAAACATATATGTGGATAAGGGGGTTTTGTCCACATGGGGGAATCAAAGAAAAACAATTCTCGTGTCCTAAAAGACGTAATGTCCTCCTCTCAAATAGCACTGGACCTTCCAATAGTACTCAACAGTGGGGTCTAAAGTCACCGGAAGAGAAACTAGTGAAGGATGAAATAATCAGTTATAATGAGGGGTAAAGGGGGTATATCCCGAAAGAGCTAGCGATATTTCCCAATAGCCACACAAAATCCGATCAAGGTGCAACTGCAGCCCACAATTTCCACCTGGGTATATGTCCTAAAATTTGGTCACTAGGTACCTTGGTCAAAGTGCGACATTTAGATTTTCGGCCTAAGAAATGGGTCACGTGATGGATCTCATCCAAGAGGTGGGGGCCTCAAGGAGGGACGCACAGAACAACCAAATCTCGGCCTTCAACCCTTCACGAGTATCTCCCTGCCTTATGGTGTTAGGAACACTTGAATTGGAGGATTTTCAGTTCCCTATTTGACAACTTCTATTGTTTTGACAATGAGAGAACCAGATAACGGGGAGTTATTTGGATGCCTATCCCCGAAATCCTACCTAGACTAAAAAATTTCTTTTGTTACCTCCTGTGGAGGAAAACTTTAGTGAGTTTTTTAGAATTTTTTTAGATGTAGCTGTTTGAGAGATTGGGGGTGTGAACCAACCTCGTTGAAATTAAATGTGAGTGGATAATTTCGTCAAGAAAAGGGTGAGGTATTTCAGAATCCCTTTGGAGGAAACTTACTTTGACCTCCACGTTTCGAGAAGAAAACTATGTAAGTGATAAGTGACTTGTGTGTGTGAATGAGTGAAAGTGTGCCAATTTTTTAATGAATTAGGTGTCACCTTGCTGCATGTGGACTTCGCTTGGTCCTTACAAGTGTTGATTACCTAATTAGCTAAATGCCTT
>JZKD02S2386364.1:151864-162838 GCA_000966675.3 Picea glauca
CCTGTGTAGCCATAACACACTTTAATTTTGTCACTGGTTGTATAGTTTTTGACCCTTTGGAAATGCTTTTGTGGTAATTTTGGTCCATGGGTGACCTCATAACTGTGTGGCGATGCTGAATTCTTGTAACCATTTGCAGACGAAATTCCAGTGATAACAGTTATTACCCTTAGACATATGGGCATACTGAGGTGGTAAATAGAGCTTGTGAAAATTATTAAACCAAATCAGAGGGATCAACAGATCAAGAGAATATTCAGTGGGAGAAACAAATTCCTATAGAAGAAAGCCCAAAGATGGAACATATCATTGATAAGAGGATTGATAAGAGGACCAAGAGGAGGACATGTTTTGAATATTTCGTCAAGAGGAAGGGACAACCAATAGAATATTCCATTGGGAGAGTGAAGCTGATATCCAAAGGCATGGAAAGCCGAGGCAGGAGCTCATCGACAAGAGTCCATGAATTTTTTTCTAGGGGGAGTATGATGCAGGAGCATCGTCAGCAAGTAGATGTGGCAGGTTAACTCAGCGCCTGGGGACCAATTCAAAATCTTGAACACTGGCTAGTGCTGCAATTTTTGAAGCTGATAGAAACAAAGGAGGAAAGATCACACGCGTGGAAACAAATTGAGCACGCGTGATCGGGGAGTTAACCCTAGTCTCAATGTAACCGTAGTTAGATAGCAGCTAGTTTTTCTTTTGAAGGACCCTCTGATATAAAGAGAGGTTTTTTACTCTTTAATGTGTTAGTTTCATAGAATGACACAACATTGTAAAAGTTACAAAGAATAGTGAGAGTTGGAGGTAGAGGGGAAAAAGTAGAGTTGCAAGTAGAGTTTCTGAGCAGTAGTTGTTTTTTATTTTTGTTGTAACCATATTTTCATTTAGAATGAAGATAATCAAGGAAAATTGATCTAAATGTGTGAGACTATTGTTGATTTCACTTCTCTTTTACTGTTGTTCTTTCTTTTCCAAGAATGAGTGAATCTTACTGTGAGTGTATGTAATTCAAAAATGCTTGCATAACTCAAGATCACTTTTCTCCATGAGCTGGTGCAAGGTGTGCACATAGTCCACAAGGAGTGTGTTGACAGGGTCTATTTCGAATCATAATGCTCAGGAGGAACAACATAATATTTTATTTGCAAAGAGTGCAAAGAGAATGCCGCAAGGTGTGCACAGTCGTCTGGAAGAATTCAATATCTTGCGCAAAGATCGCATGCAAGGAGTGCACGATTCCAAAACTCGACTCATATTTGAAGCGACTTTGTAAGAAGATGAATGATGAGAAAAGAGGAGCGCCAGGAAGGCATGAAGGATTATTTTTAAGAAATCTTTAATCTGAGATTGACGAATTTCCTGTAAGAGCAAGAAGCGCTTGGGGAATCAAAATCTTTAAGGAGATCGAGCTCAGGAAAGGTATCACTTTTCAAGAAAGCATGGACGAGATCCAAGAAATGAACTCGTAGGAAGAACAAAGGCCGAAGCCTTTGAATCTTTCAAAATCCTTCTAATTCGGAAGAAATCTTAATCTCAGGAGGGACAACACTTCCCAAGAAAGTGTGGATGAGATCCAAGAACCAAACTCACATGAAGGAAAAAGGTCAGAACCTTTGAATCTCATGAAAATCTTCTAATTCTGAAGAAATTCCAAAGCTCAAAGGAGAGGTAGTGTTTCAAGAAACGCAGACGAGACTTAGAGATATCAGGCTCGCATAAGGATCAAGGGTTGAAGCCTTCGACACTTAGAGAATTATTCCAAGACGGGAGAAATTCCAAGCTAAGGAGGAGGAGAGACAAATATCGTTAGATCAACTATAGAGGAGAGATCTGGACCCTCCGATTAGCATCCAGACAATGAGAAGAAAGGGAAGAGAAGAAAATATCATAGTCGTTTGATTTGAGCGCAAAAAGATCGCAACCATTCGATCTTAGCACAAAAGAAAAGATCTCATCCGTCAAATCTTAGCACGTGGATCAACATCTGTTGATATAAAGGTAAGGTGCGAACACCTGAACCTTCTGAAGACAAGAGCCAAAGACCCAAGTGTAAGTTTTAAACCTACGAAGTAAAGCAATGCATATAGATTCTTAAGCAATACATAAATTAATCAATGCTCATACACAAAGTACATAGATATTTTATACCGGAAACCCTCAACCGGAAAAACCTTTCTTATTTTCATTATATAAAATTTCACCCTTCGCCATACAATATATACAATGTTTTTAGGTATTATGTAGATACCAAAACCCTAATCCCTTAATCCGGGATTAGTTTACAAATCCACTAAAAATAGCAAAATAGCATAGATCATTCATCAATATTTAACCCTTATGGTACTTCGTAGATAACACAGAGCATCGCAGTGAATACTTAGACAAAAGATGATTCAATACTTAGCCACATAAATATAGATTAGATTCAGCAGATCAAGCACTACGCATCTTATATATAATATCTAACATTCATTCATATATCATAAGCATAGAGCATAACTAGATCTATTTAATCAAAGCAAGTACTTAGCCAAGAAGGAGATAAACACATTACGTCGAAGCATAGAGAACAATACACAAAGTTATTGTGGTTCACCTCCACCCTAGGGCTACATCCACAAAGTCTTCTTCTTTATATTATCTCGATCAAGCAGTTATAGCGCAGAGCTTCATTAACCCTTACTTCGTATAGGACAAAATATCTGCGCAGCTCACTAGATCTTTCTTCCTTGCACTTCAACACAAAACTACAACAACTTTCACTTAGCTTTTCAATCTCCTTACAATCATGCATAGAGAACTTGCAATATACATCCAATCACACAGATCCAACTACTAGCACTAAGCCTTTAGCTATACATCACATAGATGTACTACTACTCCTACTTACATTGCCTAAGTATCTATTTATAGATTAAAAAATGGGCCTAAGAGTGGGTAAACCCATGGGATGACATCCCTTTCCCTTTACATAAACCCAGAACCCTAAAAGGGACCCAAAAATAGGTCTTACTTCCCTAATTTCTGCTTCATGTTGTGCTCCAACTTTGGCAAGATGTCGCAGTCCCAAAAATGGTCAAATATGACCAAGTATTCTTCAAGACTTGGTCAAGGGCCAATAGGCCCCCAACACTCACCTGTGACGCGTCCCGAGTCACTCAGGTCCGATCAATTCTGCCTCGAATGCCTCAATCTTGGCTCGAGTTGCTTCGACCTACTGCAGTGAGAAAACCTCTTGCTCAGTAAATTATTGGATCACTGTGTCATTGAGCGGTCCTTCCAGGCGCTATTCTGTAGTGATGACAACCTGTTCAAGTTCAGCTCCTTGGCTCTCAAGTTCAGTGAAAATTTGGCATGCCTTTTCTTGGATTGGCTGAAGTCATTGGGAGACTTCCATCACTTTACTTTGAAACGTATGTTCCTGTTGTTGGGCTGTGTGTTGTTCTACGAACCTCTTCATTCTTTCGACTAGGGTTGTGCCTCCAATGTCTACAATTCTATATTCTCTGCGAGGGTTTCATAAGTCTAGGTGCTTCTAGAACTCAGCTGCTTGCATTCCAAGGCAAATATTTTTAATTGGCCAACTGTTCTTCGAGCAATGACCTCTCTTAGATATGTTATTTATTGGGGGGTCTCGGGCATGGTGCGGAGTTCCAGATCCATGATGCACTATTGGAGTTGCTGGATTACTTCTTCCATTTGGGTCACCTGCTATGGGAGACAGTTTTCCATCTTCACTTCTATGACCATCACAGAGTGCAGTGCCTTGTGAACCCTTTTTTGTACTTCAAGTTGCTCTGCTATCAACTGTGCCTTTTCCTCGTCCCACCTCGATTTTAGGGAAATATTTTTCCATTTTGCCTCATTTTGTTTTTCTAGAAGTTGTTTTTGTGCTTCCATCAAGCCTAGGTGGCTTGTGTTGTATCTTCTTGAGCTTGTCGAAGGCGAGCTTCGACTTGATCAATGATTTTGTGTAATTGAGTGGGATCATCGCCTGTTCTTGATGTTCTTCTTATCAAGGGTACTGTAGAAACTGCTTGGCTGGACTAGAGTGCCTGCTGCACTTATTTGAGTTCTCCCTTGATTCGGTTGAATAACTCCTCTTGCTTTGTTTCTTGTTTTTCTGTGAGATCTAGTGAAACATCATTCAGTGCGACAATTAAGAAGTTGAAGTCATCTGAGGTAAGGGTAGTTTTAAGCGTTGTCTGGGTGGCCTTAGCTTTCTTTCGGGAGGAGGGTTTTGGTGGCATCATCTTTATTTTCATGGAGGGATCCTCCTCCTTTCTAGGTGGAGTAACCTCACCTCTATTTTTCTCAACTTCTGTACCACCTAACTCGTCACCATCACCTCCCTGTGTAGGTGAGATCGAAATAGTCTTCGCGGACATGCTAGGGACATCTTCAACTTCATCATCTTTCTTAGTCTTGCTTGGCCCAGGTGTATCTGGCATAGCTTCAGGGATTTCCTCGTCGAACATGTCTGTGGGGTCCACTACAACAAGGAGGTTCGGTGACCATTCCTTGGAAATCTCCTCCAAGTCATCTTCTGTCAGCTTGTAGTAGGATTGGAGATGTTGTTTATGTTCATCACCACACACTATAATATAGGTGAAGTGGCTGTCCATGCTAAATTTCATCAAAGGTATAAACCTATGAAGTACGTTTGGGGTGATTCGCAGTGTAGGCTAAATTACATTCTTCATTTGGTTTAAGTAGGTGTGGAAGACAACATTGGACTGCCACTGCTTGTTCATGTTGCTGGAGTACCACAACGTACATAACTTCACGGCTAGTGGTTCGAAAGGTTCGATCTCCGGAAAAGTGGCTCCCTTTGGCATCTCCCAAGTGATGAAAGCGATGCATATGAACAAACAACTAAAGTGGAACTCATACCCTTGGTCTTGCGCTCCTTTTCAATCCATCTCTAACTAGTTTACAAGATACTGTGCCCAATTCATCTGTAGTCCCTCGGCTCACTTCCCTGTGAGGTCAACTACAAATCCAGTCACCTGTGTTGGTCTGTTCTTATGAACTAACCTACTTGCGATCAACTGACATGCAAGTTGCACTGCACCACTCTGGATAGAGGATACCTTGTAGGCTCGCATACCCTTCTCTACATCGTCATAAGTTTCCTTTATCTGTTGTGCCAATGATCGGTCTGAGGTCTTGCCTGGGTAAAAGTCTTGTGGGTCAGGGCCTTGCATGATAAGTCCTGTGATCTGATTGATTAGAGTCGGATCCACAGTGATGCGGTGCTCCAACCATAAGTATCCACCGTGGTAGAAATACAACAACAACCTGATGCATGCGTTGACTTCCTGGTGTCTGTCGAAGTGAGGGATATTTGTTATGTTGAGCAGTGTGGACCGCGTGAGGTTCTGGGTCCAGAACTATAGGACAATTTTAGGATTTTTGCCTTTGGTCTTGGTTAAATATTTATGCGAAGCTAACATGCTGTAGGGTTTGTGATATCCAAGGTTAAAATCATTAAATTTCAGTGTTGTGATCTTATCCTGGTCAGCACGTACTACGCGCACCCCTTTCGAAAGATACGCAGTGACCAAGGTGTACTCAAAGTCTCTAGGTACACTATCGCGATTAATATTTCCACTTAAAGGTGGTATGTAAACCGACAAAATGTGTGGGATCAGCTTGGCATTTGCAATATCGTCTTTGTGCTTTGTTCTTGCCTCAGTCGTGGTTCTAGAAGGTCCCGATCTGTGAGCAGTGGAGGGAGAAGCTTGGATTCCTCCTGTCGATGATGCTTTCACACCTATAGACATCCTTCTCTCTGACATGAATCTCTCAGCCATTAGGTCAATAAAAAATTCTTCAACTTCTTTCTCAACAATGTTGAGCTTGTCCGACATACAAGCTTGGGTCCACTAGCTCAGGTGTGAAAATGAATTCAGAGACTATGATGAACAGTATGGGGACAAGGAAATGATCACAGGGTGAAGTAATCTCAAGTTTTGGGATCAAGTTCTCACTTAGAAAAAAATATTCTCAGTGCATGGCGTGACGGACTAAGTAGAGAAACTTAGCAATGATCTACTTGCAATGGATATGGGGATTTCATTAACTTTGTTCTATCCATTCTAGTGTTGTCCAATGATCTAGTGGGAACCCATAATTTCTTTTCGACCTGTTCAGGGTGGAATTCTAATGGGTATATCGGTCCAACGACTATATTGATGTGCCATGGCGAAGTGCCAGATGTCGTTGTTCTGATATCTCTGCGAAGCTCAACTCTTGTGATTTTTCCTTCTATGAAGTTTCCTTTAGAGTCTTCTATAACTGTCCAATTTTGGCCCTCTTCTTACTTAGCTTCGTATCCTTTTTCCCAGTGAGCTTAGTCTCAGTCATCCTTTTTCCATTTTGAGTCTTATCTTCTCTCGACATAGTCACTTCGCGATGCTTAGGTTCTTTCTTCAGATCCAAGGGTAATACTCCTTCATCATATAGATTAGGTATTTCGATCTTCTATGGTTCCTCTAAAAATCTTATAGCTTCGACATCCAGGTCTCTAGTGTTTAACAAATGATATCTATTCTCTTGTTCCTCCATCAAGTAGGTGATCCTTCTAGTCATAAATTCCATGAGTTCTTACTTCTTCTATTCTAGGGCTTTTTGTTCTTCTTTCCTCTGGATATGGTCTTTTTCAATCCAGATATTTCCTAACAAAGATGGAAATGGGGCATGGTCCTCAATAAATCTAATGACTTCGAACTCTTCCTCTATCAAAGTTCCATGGGTACTCATAGCTATCTGGGTAATTCTGCCACATAGGGTTACCATTTTGCCTTTAAATAATTTGATGGTTCCTAGTGAAGGGACCAGAGTAGGCCTTCCTAGGGTTTCCCAAGTGCTTTCTGTCATAATGTTCATCGGTGTTCCCTCATCCACAACACAGTCAATGTTGAAGTCTCTTATTCTTACTTTGATTTTCTCCTTTTCTTTGAATATATCTGACAAACTGACATCCTTATGATCATCTATGGTTTCTTTTATTTTCAGTAACATGATCTATGATTCTTTATGGGGTTCTTCCATAATTTTAGTCTCTTGATCTCTTTTAGAGTTTGCTTGTTCCATATTCAGTTTTTCAAGTCTAGCAATCATTCTAAGGCAATCCAATACTTCATGTTCCATATCTTTGCAATAGAGGTAGCTAAGGTTTCTCCCAGGGCATTCCTTAGCAAGATGTCCTGGTCTTCTGCAATTGTAACAAAGAGTTAATCCTCTCTTTCTCGTCCATGATCCCCAACTCTTCTTGTACTGTGCGCTAGGATCATGATGGCTATCCTGCAAAAATTTCTTTCTAGGATCCTGCATCCATTGGTTAGTCCAAAAATTCTTTCTATGCATAGGTATAACATATCTTTCACTATTCCTATCATACCTATTCATATCAAACTTTCTTTTATCTAACAAAGCTCTAGTTTTCAGTCTAGGCAAAAATATATCAAGCGTACCTAAATTCATGCTTCAAAAAAAATAAATTTCCATGTATCTTACCTATATAGATCACAAATCTTTCAAATCTAGAACTTGAACTATTCTTACCTTTACTAGAAGCTAGAGATTATAGATCTTACCTCTTTTCTGCAGAAATTTCTACTTTTACCTTTCTTAGATCATAAAGTGTTCAGATCTCACTTATTTCTTCAGTATCAACCTCTTTCTTCCAGTTCTGACCTATTTTCTTCAGATTTGACCTTTATTTCTCGGCACAAAGCTTCATAGGTCAAGTAGAATACTGCACACTAGGGTAATAGATCTACGCACACAACTTATTTCACACAATTTTTTTTCTTCCTTAATTCCCAGCAATCACAGTTCGAGGTCCCAAGAATGGAACAATTTGTTGGCACAGGGGAAAACCCAGGGTTCAACGCTCAAGAGCGCACCAACAAAACCCTAACTACCAGCCCTTTTGACAACACCTGCGAAGCAGATGAAGTCTCACCCAAAGTAGAGTCAGGGGTGGTTGCAGGACTCAAATGTCTGCAACCTTAGCTGGGACAATGATCTATTATTATATCTTTTACAGGGAACTTAGCATAGATCATTCATCAATATTTAACCCTTATGGTACTTCAAAGATAGCACAGAGCATCACAGTGAATACTTAGACAAAAGCTGATTTAGTACTTAGCCACATAAATATAGATTAGATTCAGCAGATCAAGCACTAAGCATCTTATATATCAGATCTAGCATTCATTCATATATCATAAGCACGAAGCATAACTAGATCTATTTAATCACAACAAGTACTTAGCCAAGAAGGAGATAAACACATTAGGTCAAAGCATAGAGAACAATACAAAAAGTTACCATGGTTCACCCCCACCCTGGGGCTACATCCACAAAGTATTATTCTTTATATTATCTCGGTCAAGTGGTTACAACACAGAGCTTCAGTAACCCTTACTTCGTACAGGACAAAAGATCTGCGCATCTCACTAGATCCTTCTTCCTTGCACTTCATCACAAAACTACAACAACTTGCACTTATCTTTTCAATATCCTTACAATCATGCACAGAGAACTTGCAATATACATCCAATCACATAGATCCATCTACTAGCACTAAGCCTTTAGTTATACATCACATAGATGTACTACTACTCCTACTTACATTGTCTAAGTATCTATTTATATATTACAAAATGGGCCTAAGCGTGGGTAAACCCACATGCCAACATCCCTTTCCCTTTACATCGAACCAAAACCCTAAAAGGGACCCAAAAATAGGTCTTGCTTCCCTAATTTCCGCTTCACGTTGCGCTCCATTTTTGGCAAGCTATCACAGTCCCAAAAATGGTCAAATATGACCAAGTATTCTTCAAGACTTGGTCAAGGGCCAACAATCTTCCCTGAATCAACCAACCGATGGTGTATGGTTGGGGGTGTGTTGTCATCGATAACTTCAATATATTGATGACTTTGGATGAGATTAGGTTCTTCTAGCTTTGTATGTCAATAATTAAATGAAGTGGGGTTCCCTTCACCCATATATGTGAATGTAATAGGCTCTCCCCTTCCTCAAGATCCTCCAACTCACCTAGTTGGATCTTCATGGGTGCGATGGTAGAACTAGGTTATGAATCGATGCTCCACTTTCCCTTATATCACTCTAAATCAAATTCTAAGTCGTGGTGTGACTCTTTTTCTTTAATCTCAAAAAACAATGATTGTTTTGAGAGACATGCATCAATGTTGTGCTAAGGTATTTTTAGGAACTCACACCACTTTCTAGTGTTCTTCATATTCCCATTACCTTTATTTTCATATGGATTGGACCAGTTGTATTGATGTTGGCCTTCCTTGCTCTATCCCTTGTTCTGCGACTTAGGGACACCTTTTCCATGCTTCTATTATTGTGGATTTGTAGATCTAAACTCCCACTTATTTCATTGCTTCATTTTTTTCTTGATCTTGACAATACATTTATAAGCAATTCTTAGTGAGGAGATGTACAAGAAATCCATATTTATTTGGACGTACATGTGTATGTTATTGTGGTACTTCAGAACCAAGTTTCGCTTGAATTCTCTACTACCCAAATTTGAGCGTAAGGTATGGAAGATATTAGTGTACTCTGGCACCATCTAGTCTCTTTCCTGATGCAAAGTCATCCATCTCATGTACCAGTCATCATAGTTTCCAATAGGGTATAACCCCTCCTTCAGGGAATCAACAAAGATCTCCCAAGCGGGTCCTATCCTGAATGCCATAGAATCATATTCATTATGTCTCTCCAAGTGACATTCCCACCAATATTTTCCATTGGGGAAGGGATTTAAGGAGAGAAAAGGTGATCTCTTCAGTGTTGATTTTTTTTTTAATAGAGTAATGTTGTTGTGGTGAATTCCCCTCGCAGATAGGTGAAATACCCCTTGTATTGGGTTTCCTTCGATCCAAGACAGAAGGAAAACAAATGGTAACTAATTTCCCTTTAGATCTATATTAAAAATCAAAATAAGATGAAAGATATGGGTGATGTACCTTTTTATGATGGTTATCCTCGCTGCTCCAACCTGTGACCTTGCTGACCAAGCTCTTAGGCACAAGAATAGATCTAAAATAAACGAGATAAATCTCCTTCTTATAAACTATATTGGTAGGTGACAATAGATCTATATATGATGACTTTACAACAATAGACATGCATGTAATAAGTAATACAAAACATGAAGGGAATATGCCAAGTTATAAATTAATGGAAAAACATGGTGAAGTACTTACAAAGCCACCGTTTGTGTTGCCACAACTCCTCCAAGATCGCTAGTCCAACTCTTGCCTGAATATCTCAATATTGGAATGATGATGCTTTAATGGGTTCCTTTCCATTACAAGATCAAAGTTTTGACACTCTGAAATCATTTTTTCTCCATTTGACCTTGGAATTCACTCATTATATAGGAGTTGGAGGCTTAACCATCATGGAGTATTTTAGGAAATGGTTGAGGATTTTTCTCCATAAGTTGGGATTTAACTTATCTCATGGATATTGAGTTCACTTAATATGGATCCATGAGATATGAATCAAATATTTGGTGTTTCCAATGCTTCTTTTAAGAACCAAATACTTTCATATAGAAACACCACAATGATTCATAAAACAATATAGAAGAAACCACACTTTATTATAGAAAACCATTGAGGTAGGGAAACACCATACAACGGATCCTATTGTGGAATGGGGCATCCTCCTATTGAGCTACATGATCCAAATACAACACTTTTCAACTTGTTTCGTTACATTGCTTGAACCTGTTTATATAGTGCTACCACCCACTTATGAGCATTCTAGATGAAGAAGCTTCTAGCAGTGAAACCTTCTAAGAAGTCCTCTTACATTTATTATATCTAATTACCATATTGAGCCTTATTTAATACTATAGTGGACTTAGTCCACCTTACATTGAATGACCTCCACTATTATCACTATGGGCCCTC
>JZKD02S2386364.1:162861-173232 GCA_000966675.3 Picea glauca
TACCTCTCTAGATACCTAACATTCCATCCCCCTTATGAAATCGTTGTCCTCAACGCATGTTATGAGGATGTACAACCATATACCAGAGTCCCATGGATAAGTGTGGACCATAGTGCTAAAGTACACTAGAGAACCATGTTCCCATGTAGAAATAAAAGCCACCATGATGAAGTAGTCCAATCGCCATTATAAACAAGGGTCCCATGTCCAAGTGCTCATTTAAACTCCATGTGGAAGATATCATAACCCAATAACCAACTAAAAATGATGCTCCAAAGACTGACATCTGTCATGTGGATCCAAATAAGAAAATCCATCCACATAGTGGGAAAGGGTCATAGAAGAATATATAAGGAATAATGCCACTATAGAATATGTAGGCTGGACACTGGTAATAATCATTGGCTCCCGATTTGTCACATTTACATTCTCTACAAAAGGTGGAGTAGAGTCATCAAATAAAATATGAAAATAGTTATCATCCAAAAAATGACAACTATCTATATACCAATCATCAAAATCGACCTCGAAATCATACTAAACATATATTTATTGATTATATTCATCCATAATATGCCTTGAAATTTTGGACTCTTAAATACATTCCTCTTGAATATGTTGCATTTCAACTTTGATCTCTTGAATACGTTTCTCTTGAATATGTTGCATTTCAACTTTGAACTCTTGAATTGTTATCTTGATGGCTGCCATGATTTGAGAGCGAATATCCATCATAAACACCACATATAGTATACCAAAAGAAAAATCTTAAAATTATTTATCCAATGGCAATGATCTAGTAGTAATCTGAGAACCCTACGAAAAGTTATGAACTCTGTAATCCCACCATCTTCACGAAATCCCCCCAAAATAACTGATTTTAAATCAACGATATCTTCACTTCCATAGCTCCGTTTAAGATGATTTATTTTTTGAAATTGGGTGAAATTAAGAGAGGGACTCAGATATGCAGTTTTGTTCAGAAAATCAACCCTCAACTGCTACATAAATAGGCAAAATCATGTAGYTGTCCAYGGAAAAAACCCTGAAAATAACATATTTTAAAACTTCAATAAATTTACATCCCGGACTCTGTTTTGGACAATTTKTTTTTTAAATTTGGTGTTTTTATGAGAATAAATAATATAKACAACCAATTTMTATAAATTGTGCAMAAAMATCTAYAGAAATCGTCCAGAATGTTACAACCCTCTTTTTTTCTTCGGAAAAAAAAAATCTGCAAAAAATAAAATTATTTGCCCACACTTCTTGCCAAGGAAAGTGMTTTGATACTAATTATTAAGAAMCAAAYAATTTCATATAGAAACACCATAAATATTCATAAAAAAATATATAAGAAACCAAACTTTATTATAGAAAWCCCTTGAGGTAGGGAAACACCATAYAATGGAYCCTATTGTGGAAGGGATCYTCTCTYKTTYACTTGCCTCTTCGACGAGGGGGAATCCTCCTATTGAGATACATGATCCAAATAMAATAMTTCTCAACTTGTTTCATTACATTTCTTGAACCTCTTTATATTGTKCTACCACCCGCCTATGAACATTCTAGAGGAGGAACCTTCTAGAAGTGGAACCTTCTAAGAAGTCCTCTTATATTTATTACATCTAGCTACCATAATGGGCATTATTTAATACTATAGTGGACGTAGTCCATTAAGAACTAAATACTTTCATATATAAGCACCACAAACATTCATAAAAAAATATAGAAGAAACCACACTTTATTATAGAAAACCCTTGAGGTAGGACAACACCATACAATGGATCCTATTGTGGAAGGGATCCTCTCCTCTTCACTTGCCTCTTCTAGAGGGCATACTTCTATTGAGCTACATGCTCCAAATAAAATACTTCTCAACTTGTCTCATTACATTACTTGAACCCCTTTATATAGTTATACCACCCACCTATGAACATTCTGGAGGAGGAAGCTTCTAGAAGTGGAACCTTCTAAGAAGTCCTCTTACATTTATTATATTTGACTATCATAGTGGGCCTTATTTAATACTATAGTGGATCTAGTCCACCTTACATTGAATGGCCTCCACTATTATCACTATGGGCCCTCTTCCCCCCTCACTACCTCTCTAGCTACCTAACAACTCCCTCTACATGGGCATGGGAGCATTGATAAGATTTCAACGCTCCATATACATGAGAAGGGGAGCGTTGACCTTAAAAAATGGTCAAAATATCAATGTAAAAGGAACTATTTCAACCTTCTAATGATGATTTTTTATCCTCCACAATAATCAAGGATTATGGAAAATGTTATTCCATGTTTTCAAAGTTGCGACACTTAATAAAGTGCATGTGACACTTTGTAAGGTACATACGACACTTCGTAAGGTGCATACAACACTTAATAAAGTGCATGTGACACTTAGTAAGGTGCATATGACACTTATGACACTTAAGTGTGACATGGTGGTGTGACATTTAGGTGTGTAATAGATTCCCCCTAAAGTGTGATGTCAGAGGAGAAACCGTTGTCCGAAACACTTTAAAAAAATATTAAAGCAAGGGCGTTGGAGTAGGAGAGCCTGGCGGAAGCTACAAAAAAACATCAAACAATATAGATGTATCATCCTTGAGGCAAACATACCTATGCTTAGAATAAACTGACTCAAAACATGGTTGTCGACCAATACACTGCAAATCCATGAAAGTATTGATTAAGGATATGGCCACCAAAGATACAATGTGGATCCATACATCCATGAAATGATTTAATCACAACCATGAAATAATACAAAATGGAGCTACGATATGACAAAAAAATATCCACAGACCAATACTGGATCTATGTGACAACATATACATCAGTGATATTTCCAATATGGTGGTTTTACTTGAATCTTCTACATATTCAAATGATCTCCATCACAGCCTGGGTAAAACACATAACAGAGTGAGTTCCCAACCCAGGGTCTTCATCCCGACCCTGAAATAGTATGATTCTAGCCATGTCAATAGATGTATTTATGTTAAACATGGTAGACACCACTTTATTATTAGCCATTAATGTACACTTTTAACAAGTGCGGGGGAAATCACCAATGATGACAATTAATCCCAAGGTACCTTAGGACATTCTAGTGAATGTGAATAAATAAGCTAAATTCAAACATCCGTGGAATCATTCGATCAGAGGCCAATGGTGTAAACCCACTATTGAAGGTGAGGAAACTTTCCATTAAGGTATGCAAGCTCCATGGTGTTAGAAAAATAGGTGTGCTCATTTCACCATAGATAATATAACAATATTGCCACCCAACCATAGGTTGAAGCCACCCCTGAGCACCTTAACCTTGAAAGAGAGAATAATTCTGGAAGCGACTCTAGAACCAATAGCCAATAAATGTAGAATACCTCTCTCTAGAGCTAGTGCACAAGGCAGAAAGTGCAAACCATAACCAAGAGAAATTCTAAACCTAAAACCGAAAATACAAGTTGCAGTAGTTGTAGCTTCATCTACTCTCCAGACTCTCACACTTACTAAATTTTTGTAGTGCGCACTAAATTTCTACAGTTAAAAGTTGTGTGTGTACAAATGAGCTCTGACATCCTGTATTTATACTTCTCTTTCTTAGCTTTCTAGGCTAAATTCTCTTTCTGGAGGCTAAAGACTCAATATTAATTATTTTATTTAGACAACTTGTATTCTAGGGTTATGTCCAAAGCTTTAGGGTTTATTCTTTATTTCCAAAATATTTTATTCTTGTCAGGGTTACACGTGGAGATTAATACCTCCCGCAACTACCGTAATACAAACACTCCCTCCTAGCTAGGGAGGTATTAAAAACAATGGTCTTCAGCACAAACATACCATTCAACTGGTAGCATCATCATAGCCACACAATATATCTCATGATCAAATCACAAGCACCATTATCACTATCAATATAATATGATAGCATCAAATGCATCATCTCTCAAAGACATACTCTAGTTGAGTAATTAGGCATGATGCTCAATAAGTCACTCACTTCACAAAGTGATAGAAGAAACATTCTTCTAATCCAAACTTATTTCCTAGAAGAATAATTGTTCTAACAGATGCTGGAAGCCACAAGATGGAATACAAGGACTATTCTTCTAATCCGTACATACGTCCTAGAATAATAATTGTCCTGGACCATTTTCCACATGGAGAATGTTTTTCCACCAACACACTGACTATCCATCTAGTTGGTAATCATTTCCAACACTCCATGGAAATCAGAACAATGCCATCCAATAGAACACAATCGTGTCTATTCGTAGTAGTAAACAACTACTATCCAGTGGTACACAACCACACCAAGAAACACACAAATACTTAACAAGTGACACATAGTCACAACTAGTGGAATACATCCTCCACAATGGCATAAAACTATTGTCCAGAGACATACAATCTCCACATTAATCATATAATCTGATATCAACTTGCATAACAATATCATGATACAAAATGAGTCATCTGGGCCATTCTTCCACTCACATCTGTGAGATCTAGAAGAGCGTCTTCCCTTAGAAGGTAAAACATCAACCATGGGCTATATAGACTATTGTTCTCAAGCATAGAAGAATGATTGTCCCTAATTTCTGAGCCTTTATCATTCACCTAATTGGGCCATTCCTCCAATACTAATCATAGTGCAACCTAGAGAGAATGAGTCTTCCTTAGGGAATGTCTGCCCTTGATTTCTGAACCTAGACCATTCACCTAATTGGGCCATTCCTCCAACACTAATCACAGTGCAACCTAAATAAAGAGTCTTACCTAGGGAATGATTGTTCTAGACCAACCTCCAAAACGGACCATTCTTTGAAATTGATCACAAATGTGAGCTTTGAAAGAATGAATTCCCAGCGAGGCAAGCCATTCTACTTGACCACTACTCAGAGTGACTACCAAGAAGAATGATTGTACTAGACCATTCCCCCACACTGGATACAAGGGGAATAACTGTCTATGGTACATCAACAATCTATCATACCATTTTCATCATGAAAATGAGTGTCTAATCTGGACCATTTTCTGAAATGGAAAATGCCTTTCCATAAGAAATCTTAAACCACTTTCTGAACTAGAAAGGAACTGCTCATCTTGGACCATTTTTCGAACTGAAAAATGACTGTCCATAAATCAATAACATATCAGTGCTCCCTCCCAACCTGGGAGTAATATCTTCCTTTTTCAATAAGGAAGTCATCTCCATGAGCCCCAACTTCTCTCTTAAGTACACACAATTTTCATCTTGGGCAGAGGCCTTACCAAAATATCTGATATCTTCTCATCTATGGAGATATATTGGAGAACCATTTCTTTCTTATGGACTTTATCACGAAGAATCTAATTCTCGATCTCAATGTACTTCAGTTTGTCATGGAACATTGGTTTTCTCTGAAGGCTTCATATAGCTCTGATCCTTACAATATATCATGGTCGGATCTAGTACTTCTGTTTTCTAGTATCTCATGACATCATAGAAAATATCAAATTGAAACATATCCAAGTAGAATTTCTTTTGTCATCATGAGAGTTTTCCATGGATTAACAATCCATCAACCTAGACTTCCGAGTAACCATTCTGATACACTATTTCTATCATAGAAAGTTTTCACCATGCTTCTATTGTATATGAGATAATTTGAATCAATTTGTTTGAATCCATACAAGGTCTTCTTATATTTGCATACATGGGTCTCTTTCCGGTATAAAATTGTTTATCACTTTCTTTGTTGAAAAGAATAGTCTTTTACATGTGAATTTCAATCCATGGATCCTGCAAGAGGTATATCTGATTTACTGGAACAAGTTGTCATCATAGTCTTCTGGAAGAACCTCTAGTTCTAAATCTCGCAATGTTTCTATTCATAAGTTAACTTCCATTTCTCCAAGTTGGTAGTCTTAGGATTCTTGGTATAATACCCGGTTGCTTTGGTTTTTCTTTCTTTCTTGTAATCTTCATGTTCTTCCTCATGTTTCTCTTTTTCTCTTGGGTCCATGGAGTATTCTATAGATTCCATGCCTTGAAGGCTCCAAATTATTCCCTTCATCATATGATCATGGACATATATAGACAACCATAGATACTTTAAGGCTTCTTTTCGAAGAAGAGTTCTTCTCAAGTCAAACTGAACATGTGTCGCTTATCATGGATGCTATTTTCAATGGGAACATGGAAATATAATTCATAATCCTCAATGAATCATATCATTTAGGATTATCTCTCTCCTAATCCTTTCTTCATACATGAATGCATGCTCTTCTTTTGGAATTATGTAATCATCTCCCTCCGTCTAAGAGGGTCCATGCTTCTGTCTACATCCTTATTGCCTTTTGCAAAGTGTCACAATTATTTTTCTAATTTCCTCTTGATTGCTGACTTCTTTCTGTTTTGACTTCTTTTGGGTATCTTCATGTTTGATTCTGATTTCAGATTATCTGGTAGTTGTTACTTGTATAATAGTTTCCACATGAATTGATACCAAGGATTGTCAACGCACTTCATCTTTTCATGTGTATTTCTTGACTTGTAGTCATCGTGATAACAATCCATATCTTGTTATTGTTCCATAAGTATTGTTTCACTTGAACATCTCATCTTCTAAGAAATAGATATGTATGATATGTACAAAAACTATGTAAACATCGCATGTACAATAACTTTGAAGAATATTGTTACCTTCACTTAGAAGAAGAAGTTTGTTTTATCCTTCTTGGCTTTCTTTGAGGGTTCCCTTTCTTCGACAACTGATGCTTCATCTGTTTCCTTCCTTTTCTTTAACTCATGACAGTGGTTCATGTAGTGGCCATATTTTTGATAGTTGAAGCATTGTATCTTTGACATATCCTTTTCTTGATTTAGTTGATTCCTTAAGCGAAACTTCTTCTTATTCCTGAAATTCTTGAACTTTGTTGTGAAGGCTTGATCTTAGTATTTATTTTGGGATTTCTCTTTTGCATTAGTCCTTGATTCTTCTTGTGCAAAACAATTCCAAAGTTCTTCAAATGTGGGATACTCTTTTCTTGTGTTCATGCTTGCGGAAAAAGCATCCCATGTCTTGGGAAGGCCATTGAGTATTATATTTACCAGTTCCTTCTCTGAAATGATTTCTTCAATAAGTTGTAGTTGATATCTTAACTGAGAGATTATCAAAAGGTATGATGTTATGTTGTCATCATCATTCATTTTCATGTCACAGAGCTCATTATTCATAGTCATTACTTGTCCAATGTTTTTGACTGATACGTAGGGTATCATTCATAAACATTAGACAAATAGGGTATCAATTGGTCTTTTATAGAGTCCACTATGATACTCATAGCGTTGATGTCATTGTCCTTGAACTTTTCCATAACTACAATGTTTTGAGGTTCCTTCTCTTTTCCTCCTTCAACTTGTGGTTCCTTGATCTTGTTGTTCACAATATCCAATACTTTATTCTTGGTAAGGATGAGGTCAATCCTTGTCTTCTATGATCTGAAGTTAGAATACCCTTCTAACTTGTTATCTGGCTTCATAGAATAAGTCATGAATTCTTTGACTCGGTCAACCTTTGACTTTGACTTGGTCAACCTTTGAATTTGACCAAAAACTCAAACTTGACGTCTGAGCTTGCTGAGAGTCCCAGTAGGTGTGCTAAGTTAGGTCACACTAGGCTATCCATAAATTAGGTCAATCTCTTCACTTACGATGACTCAACAAGAGGGTTAGGGCTTCACTGATGTGGAAAAAAATTTGACTGCAACTACAACTATAAAAGAGAAAATCCTCCCAATCTATCTTCCAGTGGTTAGACTATCATAAGATAGTGTGGTCCCATAACCTGTTAGAAAAATAGGAGTGCTCGTTTCACCATAGAAAATATATCAATATTGTCACCCAACCATTGGCCGAAGACACCCTCGAGAACCTTAACCTTGACGGAGAGAATAATTCTAGAAGCAACCCTAGAACCAATAGCCAATCAATGTAGCGTACCTCTCTCCAGAAATAGCACACAATGATGGGTGTTCTATATGCACTAAAAACACACTAAAAACCCTCAATTAAATTTTTAACCCGGGGTAAGTAAACTTAGAGTTGTAGAAAAATATATGCCAAGGTAGAAGGGCTGGTAGTATTATAGTCTAACTTAAGGAAGTGGCTATCTAAAGGATAATCTATTCAAGCAAATACTACCAATGAGCAAACCCTACTAAAGAAACTTAAATTATGAAATCTAGGTAACCTTTGGACAACGGATCGATGGATAATCCTAAGAAAGAAAATGCCAACCCTACTTAAAGAAAACTATTTGAGCATAAAAATAAGCAAAGAAAACTATTCATCTAATAAGAAAATAGCAACAACAAACTATTTTAACTAGCCTACTTAAATTCAATAAGCAACTATCCTGTGAAAGCGAGTAAATAAACAAGTAAGCAACTATTCTATTAAAGCAAGTAAGTAAGCAACAAAACTAGCTAACCTACGATAACTCCTACAACAAGTAAACTAATTAATACTCCTCAATAAGTAACTAATTAAGCTAAGAAACAAGTGAACTCTATTCTTAAATGAAACTTCACAACTACTTCTAATTTACAAAAGGAAATCTACTAAATTGAAAGAAAAGAGTAACTAACAACTAATCCTTGATCTATGATAAGCAAATTACTCTTTAATCTACCAAAGAAAGAAGACTATATATCCTACAACAACAAGAAAACTATCTTCTACTCTATGAAAGCGAGAAAACTATCTTCTACTTTATGAAAACGAGAAAACTATCTTCTTACTCTATGAAAGCGAGAAAAACTCAAATATAGTGTTGATGGTTGTGTGAATGTATCTAGTGTCTTATAATATCACGATGGCACTTAATAATAAAATATAATTCAAGAGGGATAAACTCAACATGACTTCAATAGAAAAGTGAAAAGTGTGAAGTAAGCAACCCAGTGAGAACTTATCCATTATGAAAACAACATCAACTATCTTGCATATCCATGTGATTATATAATCATGCATTAACCATCAACAACAAAAAGAGATTATTCTATGAAATTCAATTGCACTCTATACTACGTAAGCAACTTATACTATACTAAATTCAATCATTAACTACAACTTGAAATTGCAACCTAAATCTAAGCAAGAAATTGCATAACATAAACTAAACTAACAATTCAAATTGCAAAAAGGGAAATGCTCATAAACAAAATTTAAAAACTATTCTAGCATATGACAAGTAATGAAATGAGTAAACTAGATAACACTAGGTAATAAAAGACTAAATAGCAATTGAATAAGCAATTTGAAAATAAAAACTAACACTATCACTATCCATCCACCGAAACCTTGTCAAAGAAAGCATGAATTAAAATTCTGATCTAAAACTCTGTTTTAAACTCTGTTTCAGTAGGAAGAAAGTCTATTCTACCATCTAACTACACATGGGGTTAGTGTCTAATCTTGCAATCTTGTTTTTATCATCTATAATGTCATTGCATATTAACAAGATTCTTCAAAATAACCTGCAAAAGCTAAATTAAACCAATTAAATTATAAACAACAAATTAAATAACAAAGAAGTAAAATAACATTTCATATACAGAAAATGAAATAAAAATGCATCTATGCTATCCATTTCACAAATAAACTGATAATATAGTTACCCAGACTACTGGTGGGCCCCCCAGCAAGTTGTGGTCACTCCTGAAATGCACACCACGAACTTAACAAAGCAATTTCACCATTAAAACTTAAAAACACAGGTTTACACAATTCTAGCAAAATGAAAATGGCAAAACAGAGCTAAAATTTTATTTTGCTCTAACACATGACTTCTTAACTTATTAACTATCATATGACCACCACGGTGGTATTTATAAGATTTACATACTAAGAGGTCGACCATTGGAGGGTCGAACCTATTCTAAAAACAATAAATTGCATTTAATGATTCCCTAACTGCCGAAATAGAGAGAGCCAATAATTGCTCACCATAACAACCCAAAATCAAGTTGTTAAGAGTTCAGTAGCTCGAGGCCATAAGCACGAGAAAAACCCAAGTCTCTGATTCGCCCATCACTATGTTAAGAACCAAATACCTGAATAAAAAATATCACAATAGATCCAAAGATATCTGAATACAATCACCACACAAGATCTATGAAACCATATAGAAAACCACAACTGTATTATAGAAACCCTTGAGGTAGGGTAACACCATACAATGGATCCTATTATGGGAGGGATCCTCTCCTGTTCACTTGCCTCTTCGAGGGGGCATCCTCCTATTGAGCTACTGCTCCAAATACAATATTTCTCTTCATGTCTCATTACATTGCTTGAACCCCTTTATATA
>JZKD02S2386364.1:187127-200885 GCA_000966675.3 Picea glauca
CGAGAGAATAAGGTGTATGGAAGAAGCAATGGAAAGGGGGCAGACGCGAGGGGAACTCTGACAATTTTTACGCAGAGTGAGTGATCGCAGAGAGGGAGGATTGCAACCTTCGCTCCTGGGCACTGGCAGATAGAGAGACGCAAGTCTCAGGACGTCGTGGTCTCATCTCGGGGGTGGCTAGTGGTAAATCCAGTAGGAGTCGCTACGCCTATGGTTGGGTGGAAACRAGCACCCCTCTCAGCAGTTGCTCCCATTGCTGAAGTTATTTCTGATAAGTATTTTGCTTATATTGCATCTTGAAATTTATATGCTGTCACATATGTTCATGGAATGTGGAATTGTAAATATTTCCTGTGAAGGAATTGTCTGTACAACAATTATTAATATGGAGTAGATGTTAGCTCCTAGAACTTGTGAAATTGTGAAGAATTACAGTATGCGAGTGTCCGCGTAGTGTTTGATACGAATAAGTTGATATATGCTTATCACAAAGGATACCATGCACGAATTACGTAAATAAAAAGAAGCTAACCATGCCCAGAGGCCCTCGGGAAGTTGTCTTCCTTTATCTACTCCCGGGAATGACCCGGTAAATATCTCTTCACAGAGATTCCCTCCTCGGAAAGGTTCACCCAGAACCCAGAATAAGGATTCGAACGCATAGGCCTTATTAACCCTGTACAAGGAGGAACGACCCTATTGAGGTTCCAAGATAGTAGTGTTGTGCGATAAATAAGTCGACGGATGAGATCTCGTCGGAGGGTCCATAGTCACCCACGACCATTAGATTGACAAAAGTAACATAGGTGTTACATACCCTGCCCCTTTGCCCTCTATCATCGTGAGCAACGAGAAATTGGGATCGTGAAATCCAAGACCCAAAAGAACGAATCTGGACCGTTAGGTCTCGGTCCAATTACCCGTCAGCCATTGGATCTAGAGAAGCTGCGCAGGGGTTAAGCGCAGGGGTAGGCATGCGAGGAAATTATCTGAACTGTCGGATCTTAGATCATAGCCTCGACAACCGTCAGATCTCGAGGAGATGCGCCGGAGTTAAACTCTAGTGTGCAGAAGAAGAGTCCTAGCCGTTGATCTTGGAAGGACATGTGTCAACATCCCGGAGAAGTCATCGGGACAACAGGGTCACCGAGGTTTTGCTGAGTCTGAGAATCGAGACCTTGCGGACCTCGAAATCCCAAGAACAGATCCTAGCCGTTGATTTCGACAGGACACGTGTCAGCGTTTGGGAGGCGTCAGGATTTTTACCATCGGATATTTGGGGAGTAGAGAACCGTTACATATTAAAATCACGATACGCGATTTCCCGATCGGATCTGGACCATCCATTGTGCAGGACGCGTGTCAGGAGATCCTGTAAAGTCGGGGATCGGGAAATCAGGGTTTTTGGAAACAAAAGACTCATACATAATGAAATCGCGATACACGATTTCCCGATAGGATCTGAGCCATCCAACAGCAGGGACACGTGGCAAGAGATCTCGAAGAGTCGGGAATCGGGGAATCGAAGATCCTGAGAGCAAGAGAAACAGGACTTCGAAAGTCTCGAAATCCTGAGAGCAAATCTAAGTCGTCCAGTTGGAGAGGGACATGTGTCACGAGATCATCCGTCTCGGAGATCTGGGGTACCAGGCATCGGGGCCACTCAAGTCTCGAAACAACGGTAAGATCTGGACCGTCCATTGGAGGGATAGGTGTTAGAGATCAAGTGCCATCGACATTTGATACATCGGGAAATCGAAAATTTCGAGGACAAGAGACACGGGACAGGATAAGTCGTGAAACCCCGAGAAAGGGATCTCAACCGTTGATCTTGGTAGGACGCGTGGCAGGAGATCTGGGCGAGTCGGTATTTGGAGCATCGGGTTTTCCAAAGGCAAGAACTCTTGCATACAGGAATCGCGATCTGCGATTTTCCGACGCGATCATAACCGTTAACCTGAGGGACGCGTGTCCAAGGATCCTGAAGAGATCAGGGTTCAACATTTCGGGATTCTCGGTGACAAGAAACTCACAACAGGAGGAGTCACAAAATCCCGAAGCGCGATGGTCCCACAGTCATAGTACTCCAGTGGAGGACGAGTGTCACTCCATGCCATCATAGGGAGTGTGGGCCATAGGCGCCAGAACAAGGGACAGGTGTCGGAAGGTCAAGCTTGGCCGTGAGTCAACGCCAAGTGGCATCGGGGATCGGAGGATTGGAATTTGCGAAGGCCTGTGCCTCGCGACATCATAAACCCCAAAACCCCAATGGAAGGTTATACGGCGACAGTCATATGGTAAGTGGTCACATGGACCATGGTATAACCAAGGGGTCTAGCTAGCGTAAATACGCGTCAAGAGTCCAGGGGACTTGTGCGCCATAACATTGAAAGGCGCCAAACCCCGATAGGAATTAAGGCTGTGGTCTTGTGAACGTTGTGGTCGTATTGACCAGGACTTAGCCCGGAAAGCCAATACGCTAGGAACACATCGGAGAATCGGGAGTTTCGGGTACATGGGCACTTCGGCACCGCAAACTCCGAAACCCCGACGAGAAGCTGTCGTATGGTCATACATAAACCGGTCGTATGGATCAAAGGCTTAGCCACGTAGGGCTGAGGCAACCAAGGGGTGAATCGGAGATCGTTGTTTGTAGTTGTCAAGATATCGTGGGTGTCAAAACCCCGATAGAAGGAACCCCGAATCCTGGTATAGAGTCAGGGATTGGCATTTCGCTAATACGGGTTTGTGGAGATTTCTCCTGTATGGGAGATTAACCCAAAATTTTTAAAAATTACGATAGTGTGTGTGTTACAATTCCTGTAATCTTTTATTTCATTTACACTTTCATCTATCTAAATTGGAGAAATAAAGGCCCATAATTCATCATTTGATGCTCTTGGTTTAAGCGATTCAGATTGTGTGTGTTTCTTCCTAGCTTATCTATAATTCATATTGAAATGCTTTGATGAAGTTATATGTTTCCTTTTCCTCTGATGCCATGTAAGTTTTTAGATATAAACTCAAACTCATCGCCTGATTTAGCCTTTTCCTCTTGATAGTTTTTGTGTTCTGACAATGCATTGCTCATTCCATATTCCATAGCCCAAATGTTATCTTCATTTCTTCACTTATTTTATAACCCCCCCCCAAAAAAACCAAATCTAACCACTGATTTCCATAGATATATCAAGTGACACGAGAGAGCCCTCTTTGAGTTGAGAATGCTAGTGCCTCATCTCTAAAGCAGGTTGGAATAGTTACCTCTGTCGTTTCTCTATCAACCGGTCAATATTTACAGAGTGCTAACATTTTGGCGACTCTACTGGGGAATAAATTGAAAAAAAATCTTTGGGAAAGAATGACATGGTTAAGTTCTGAGGTCTGAGAATGGCAGAAACTTAGACACATATTGGTTGTATTCCTACTCTGTCGACTCCACATATCAAAAAATCATTTTGAAGGTGATTCCACTGGTCGAAAAAATCCAGAAATTCAAAGGCGACTCCACTCTCAATGCAGAATCCAGATCCCAAAACGTTATTGGCGACTTCACTCAAATTTCAAATGCAGTTCAAAGAATCCACTGGAATATGAGATACCTTGACATAGGTTGGAAAAGGCATCATGGAAGAAAATAGGTACTTAAAATGGGATCTCCTCCAAAGCATTTTACTATTTGTTATAAGTTACCTCTGCTCCTTCTTTGAACATGACAAACAAATTTTTATTTACCTGCTGCATTCCAACGATGATCATGAGAATCTTGCAATAGTACATCCTCCTCTTAAAGTTGTACATGCATATCCTCACTGTATCACTGATTTTGATAAAAAAATTCCATTTGGGCCATGTGATGACCCTAACCAAGTTGATGAGCCTCATGAAACCAAAGCTGACATTTCACCTCTTGTACTTGGTCCAACATCCTCCAAGACTCAACATAGATACTGACCCTTAAAATTACCTCAATTCCTTCATGATTTTCCTCCTGAACACTATAAATACCTACCTATGTTTGATGGGGAACCTGATGTCATATCATCTGAAAAACACATCCAAGGTTTTGAGAATTTTATAAATTTGTTTGAGATTGACCATGATGTTGTTTGTATGAGGGCTTTCTCTCAATCCTTGAAAGTGGACACCAAAGACTGGTTTAGACATTTGCAACCAGATACAATTAGCTCATGGGAGGAATTGAAGATTGTTTTTATAAATTTTTGGGGCAAGAAGAAATCTTTGGAGCTACAACTTGCAGAGTTCTATGCCTTAGAATGGCAGAGCAATGAAACTATCTCTATATTTAGTAGAAGGTTTTCCAGTATTTACTACAAATTGCCTAAAGAGATTCAACCCACTAAAGTTGTTGCCATGCTCCATTATACAACAACTCTTCATTCGGATTTGTCTTTCCTCCTGATGGAAATAAGACCTAAGTCCTTATAGAAAGTGTTTAATGATGCTCAGGATATTCAACACAACATCCAGGCATGTAAATAGATCCAAAATGAGGGGTTGGATGCTCAAGAACATGAAAGTGAATATGAACAGAAAATAGTTGATTGGAATATTGAGCATAGAATTGATAATATCATGGGTCCTCTTGAAGTTTCAAATGCTTATGATTGTGCTAAAAATTATATTCCACTTATTGAAATAAGAAGTGCAATTTTAGATTTTGAGCCATCCCATGATAAGCAAGGGGATTATTATTTTATATATTATTTTGTAAACAGTCAAGAGGATGAGTTTGCAAACCAGTTTGTTGAAGAAAAGATTGATGTTCCAAGCCTGTTCTTGTTAGACGACGTTGCATATAATGTTGATTTGCCTGTATATGACAAATACAAGAATGATTGTGATGTTGAAGACTTTATTTTTCAGTTGTACAATGAGGAGCAAAGTATTAGATCAGATGAAGATAATTATCTACCCTTGTTCTTTCTTACATTCCAATTGTTGAAAGAGAATTCTCAGATCATCGTTGAGGCAAACAAATTTGTGTTGATGCAAATTCACACCAAACCAATGAAACAAATTGACAATATATTGGAGCACTCTTCTCAGACGCTTGATGACCCTATTCTTTGTTTTGAGGAAGATCTTGTAAATTCAGAAATACAGTCATTGGTCAAAGACAAAGTTGAAAGTGAACATGTCCAAAAATTTGAAGAGATGGAAAAATGTACCTATGATGATATTGGAAAAAATGAAGAAGGTTTCGAGTCAGGTAACAAAACCTTGTCATTGTGTTTTCCCTCATTCGAACTATTGAAACACAATGTCTGTAGCATTTCAAATCAGGAAACATCCAAGCATGGCGTTGAAAGTGAATAAAGCAGTGGGCTTACAGATAAAAACTCTCTCCCCTTATGTTTTTCTTCCTTTGAATGGTTAAGAGAAAATCATGAGATTTTAGAAAAATTAGAGAGTTCTGACTGTATTCACAGTAGCACTGTTTTACATGAAAAGGTTGTCATCATTGAAGAACACCAACTAAACTCACATGCATTGAACGATCATTACTTGGAAGGGTATTTCAATTCAAAATTCAAATATGTGCTTAATCATCATATTAAAGAAGAAGTCGATCAAGGAATTTTTTTCGAAGGTCTTTTCCTTTCTCCTAGAACTAATGCAGATGTTCAACAATATTACCAGCAAGACAAGGTATTTCAAGGTTGCCTTTCCTCCCCTGAAAATGATGTGGTGATCCTATTTTTGAACAACCTAGATATAGATGAAGATTTTGAAATTTCACCTATGGAAACTCCAAACAACGAGGAAACCCTTGTGAAGGAAGCTTGCTCTTCTATCTTGTTTCCTGAAAAGGAATCATTCCTCCATATGATTCATGATCCCAAGACACATTATATTGAAAATTTTTACAATCATAATCTAGCAATAATAGTGGATTACAACGAATCAATGTCTGTACCAGATATGAATCTTTTTACACTCGATGATGTTCTCCAACCATGGTTTCCTTATGACCTAGGAAATCCCTACTACCAGACTTCTCAACAACTCTGTCAGTTTTTTAGAAGTCAACAAGTTGAATCACCTGAAAACAAAAATGCGGTGGAAGGAGCGAAACATGATGATTGTTTTGTGCATATTTTAGAAGATCCATTTGCAATCCTATTGGAGGAAATGAACAGTCCAAATGTTTTTAATTTTTTAATTTTTTGAGATTTGGATTTATGGATGAATTTTCGAATGAATTATCAGTCAGGAGGATTTGGAGCAATCTTGTGCGAAGTAAACAGACAGTGGATAAACTTCTTGCATGGTTGCATTGGAATTTTGATTTCACTTGATTGGCGATTCATTTCAGTAGTTAGAGTAGATAGGCATGTGCGAATAAGCTTGTTGGTCAAGAAATGTTTTAGTTTGTATTCCTAGTAGTGTGTACAGTTAGATTTTAGTAGTGTATTTAGTGTTCCATTTTGCAAAGTTCGATTTTAAGATTTGGTGTTCAGTCTCCAAGATGTAACAAAATACACACACATGTTTTGAAAGTGCTCCAATGAAGAAGGCACTAGGTCTACAGTTCTTTTCTATCTCACAGGGAGGATATCATCCCCAATTGGAGCCTATGTTATCACCATAACAATTATACTCGAGATCTGAGTTTAAAATTTAGCGGAGGACTAAAGCCATGTGGAGACATAGTGTGATTTGGAATTCCATGACATATATGGCGGTAGGTGGACAAAAATAGCAGAAGCATGAAGGAAGCAGTCCTACGGACCATTGATCTCATAGTAGCTCGGATCAATGGTTGAGGCCCATATCGGGAGGTGAACTAACACAAAACTTAATTGTGTGAAGCTGGACCAGGGAAAACCATGATGGTTTTAGTAGTGGATGCGTGGCACTCGTTGAAGCATATCTGGGTGAAAAGCAGTTTTCCTGAAATTGTTTTTCCCACAACCCCAATATCACGTGGTCTAATGTGGAAAATAAACAACCCATGGGGGAGGTGATGGCTATTCAAAATCACCTCGCGTCACTTGTTCAGTACTTCATGACCGTATGATGTCAGGTGAACACTGCCGGATAATGAACTCAAAATATAATCATTTGAAATGGATTGGCTGAGCATGGTAAACTAATGTACCTACAAATGATCCCGTTAGTGATTCATGATTGGAACTCTATAACTAATCATTCTCAAGTATGGAGGAATCATCTCATCCATAAGCGAAGTAATCTCCAATTTGATCGACTCTCTGATTTCTGTAGGAACATCTTAGTTTCCATGGAATTGGAATACATGCACAAATACAATCAAGCCATATCCAATGAAATAGGTCATTCAAGTAACATGATAGGTTTATCTACAAGTAAGAAGGAAATGGAAATTTCATGTATTTTAGCAACTAAATTCCATACGGAACCTCCTACAGACCCATAATTAGAATCCAGGCTAAATCCCATTACCAAGGACCTAATCATCAATAGGTGAGCTGTGAAAACGAAACAAAGCAAATGACAAAAGACAAAAACCATAGCCGAAACGACTGAAAGCATTGGGGAGAATCAATCGGTCTGGTTGGACACTCTAAAGGGGGAAATCGCCAATCTGAAATGAATTCTCAGGTGGGAATTAGTACATTCCAACAAATTTTGGATAGATGGCGATCTAAGAAAGGGGGTCCAGATATGATAGACATGTTCCTAACAGTCCCTTTAAAATAGGATAATTGTTATTATAAATCATTCATTTTTGTAACTTATCTCTATTTTTAGAATTATGGGGAAGTCTGAACGTTTTGAATTCCATGAGAAGTTCCTCTATAGATATATATTATCTCGATGATATAGAAAGCTATGGAGAAAAGGGGAGCCTACCCTCTGTTCAGGAATACTTTGTAAACTTTGGGGCTTGAATGATTATATAACTGTAGAAGTAGATTTCAGATTGTTTATGAAAAGATTCTAACTGGCGGTGATATGAGTCTTGTGTTATTTCATAGTATGTGATTCCTGTAATCTTTTATTTCATTTACACTTTCATCTGTCTAAATTGGAGAAATAAAGGCCCATAATTCATCATTTGATGCTCTTAGTTTAAGTGATTTAGACTGTGTGTGTTTCTTCCTAGCTTATCCAAAATTCATTTTTGAAATGCTCTGATGAAGTTATATGTTTCCTTTTCCTTTGATGCCATGCAAGTTTTCAGATATAAACTCAGACTCATCGCCTCATTTAGCCTTTTCCTCTTGATATTTTTTGTGTTCTAACAATTCATTGTTCATTCCATATTTCATAGCCCAAATGTTATCTTCATTTCTTCACTTATTTTATAAAACCACCTAAAACAGACCAAATCTAGCCACCGATTGCAATAGATATATCAAGTGACATGAGAGAGCCCTCTTTGAGTTGAGCAGGCTAGTGCCTTAGCTCTAAAGCAGGTTGGAACGGTTACCTCTGTCGTTTGTCTATCAGCCAGACAAAATTTACAGAGTGCAAATAGGGCGGAGTGCCAGATGGAGTACTAGATTGAGTACCGAATAGAGTATCGAACCGAGTACCGGATGGAATGCTAGACTGAGTACCAAAAGAACAAACAAGATGTGATTTTTCCTTGTGACACAAAGAAATGTGAATTAGATTCCTAGAAACATAAAAACATAATGATTTAAACTCAAAATCATTGCAAAACATGAATTATGCATACCTGGTGTGGATCATAGCGTTTTGACACAAAATCTCTTCAAAAAATTCTTCAAAACATGAAAACGCATATACACATTCGAAAAAAAGGATCTAATTAACGCCATAAAATTGTTCATATCACGGGCCCAACATTACCCCCACACGTAAGATTTTCCAGGTCCCACTTCAAACAAAAATAAATTTCCCTTCATGACTAAACTTGCGAAGGAGGGGGTGGATTAGATTTAGAAGCTTCTCCCTGTTTCCCCGAGGATTTTGACTTAGGATTTTTGTGATGTTTCAATTGCATCCAGAGACTATTATTGGTGGCAGTCATATCATCAACCAAATGCCGTAGAGAATTCATCTTGTCTTGTAGGACAACGTTATCATGGCATAAATGACAACTCAATGTTTCATGCTCTCTAAGCTTGGACTGGAGGGTTTGGAGTTTTTGGAGGATTCTAATGACATGTGAGGAAGACTTGAGATGTATGTTATACCCTTAATCCTTTAAACCATGTAAAAAAACAATTTTACCTCTGCAAAATTAGTTCCAAAAGTGACTTCCTAGAAGTGCAACAATTCTGGCCTAACGAACTTGTGAAAAATAGGTATCAAAGTGACACCTATAACTACAAGAAAATAACTCCTATGTAACAAATGAGAGAGGTTTTTGTTTTTGAATATTTAATTGATAACAAACTCTCCTTTTTTTCAAAACTTCACTTCCAGTTGTTAGAAAAACATGAAAACAAAAAATGACTAAAACAGGAAAAACAAAGTGTTTTATTTTCTGAAAAACTAGGCCTCTAAGAGAATTGAATATATCCCAAACCATAACATATATTAAAAAACTGAGAGAGGTTATTGTTTTTGAATATGTCCTTGATAAAAACCTCTCTCTTTTTTTAAAATTACTATCCCATTTGTTCATAATCCCATCTTGAAGATGGTTACTCACAAATTGTAGAAGCGTAGCGTGGTCTTTGAGAGAGATTTTGGAGACCTTCCCGGATGATTTTTGGGATGAAAGTGGTATGGTTGGAAATTTTATGGTGTCTCCTACACAATGGAACCATAAATAACTACAAATTAATTCCCTAAACCTTTGAAAAGTTGACTTGAAGTCAAGTTGTCCAAATGTGCAGAAACCCTCCTATAACAACTGTATTTGGGGAATTTCTCTCAAATAATAACATCTGTGCATAAAATGAAGGAGGGTTTTGTTTCTTGGTCTATTATTGACAAAAAGTGATTCACTTTTGTCAAATTTATCTTCCTTAATTCAGAAACCGATTTTGAAGTAGAACTTTGACCAAGACAATCATTTGAAAATTTATGACAAGGAATGATGACATGACCATGTTGAAAATTTATGACCTTGGATGAGTGGAGGGAGTAGTAATGTCACCTAGACATACCAATGACCATTTTAAAACCAAGAGATGCCAAATTTTATTTGAGAATTTTATTTTGAAAATATAACAATTTGACCTAATAACCCTATCAATCACATGAAAGAGTAAATTTGATCACTGGTGACTGACAGAAATGAAAGATAGTAACAAAAGGATTGGTTTGTACTGGTAGGCATGGTGAACAAGATAATTTTTATTGCCTGTCATCGATATGTAACAATTCAAACAACTGTTACTCCTTTCATAAGCTTGTAATACAGATGGTAGTAAGTATTTAGCAGTTGTTATTGCTCTGTATTTGTCACAAAGAGTAGTTAAGTCTTCTATAGCATAAACATAAAAATGCACATCAAGCTTATAACACACACAATGATGTCAGAAGTATATAATTTAGTATATCAATACAAACAACTGTCGATATAATATTCCAAGACATTGTAAAAAAACAATATGACAGAATTTTGACAGAAATACTACTTCCTCTTCTCATGGGTTTGCTATATAGATGGGCAATGCTTATCATTTTTTAGCTCAGGAAAATCCCCCAGATTGAAGATATGGAATGTCCTTGTGCCATGAATTAGAAATAGGCTTCTTGGTCTTTACTGTTTTTAGAGGGGGGTTAGCAATAGGCTTCTTATTCTTCTTGCCCGATGAGGCTGCAGGGGTATTGACAACTTCTTTGGAATTTTGGCCCGGTAAAGGATTAGATTGAGAATGAGGGTTTGGGTGGAGTAACAGTCCCTGGATCAAGAGTCTTATTTCTAGTCTTGATTGTAAGATGAGGGTTTGCAAATTGGTAAATGAACTCATCCCACACTTTCCCCAATTTGGCTAAGACAAGTAGTTTGATAAGGCCATGGTGAAATAAGTTGTTATGGGGATTAGTTACATTCTTCCTTACTTGGGAAGACATATTCTCGAGACTCTTTAAGAAGTAAAATGGAAAATTCAATGGATTATTAAACTGAAAGTGAGCTAATAATCAAAAGTGACAAGATTTAAAGACGAAATATCTACTTTCACATGTAATCAATCTAGTGATGACTATGAGAGGGTTGATTAGCTCCTCTTTTATCCGCTCTTTGGAGTATCCATTAACTCCGGATATGTTTTGAAATTTGGTTTTGAAAACCCTATTATAGCTTTCTCTTGGAAACTGGTGGTGTTTAAACCAACGATCTCTAACTCTTGGGAGATTTGTGGCTGAGGCAATTGATTCCTCAGAGGCCACGAACATAGTGAATAGGATTTGAGGTAGGCTAAGAGTGTTCCATTATTATTTGTTTTTCCATCGTGCTCACACAATCCATTCCTCTATCTCGCATTCTATAATGCATGTAATCATAACTCTGTAATGAATAGTTTGTAGTGAAAATAAACCAGTTAAGTGGTTTGTTAAGGAAATGTACAACAATTTATAACACACAGGGAATTAACATTTCAAAAATAAAATAACTGTTGATATAATAGCCCATATTATGAAAACAACACACATAATTTTTTACAAATATTTACTTCTTCTAGACAATGTTATCATTTGTCAACTCATGAACCCCTCCCCCACACTTAAGTATCGTGACACCTCACAATAAAAAATATAGGAAACCAATCATTTCTCCCAATAGACGAATATTTACAGCTTGTTAAGTGTAGAGATAAATTTCACAGATTGGTTTGACGAGATGGTTAGAAGATGGCCCCACCTATAGGATAAGAGATCCTATATATAGATAAGAAGAGGTAGGGGAGATAGTTTCAAGATAGTCTCAAAGTTAGTTCCCAATGGAAAATTTATGGAGTTCATTAACCTTAGCTTAACCATACATACTTTGTGTAACATTTGTCTATAAGTAATGTCGTACATCAGGGAAAGTTTAAATTTATTATTTATTTTTGTTAGATTACCATCCTTGCTAGGTAGAATGCCCCGCTGCTAGCAATCCTGTTTAGTACCTAGTCATACCACAGGCCGATACCCACTGCTAGCATACATGTTCAGTATCCCGATGGGTTAGCCTCTTACACCCTCAGAGACTGGCCCTCCATATTTTAATATTTTAGTATAAGAGTGTTTTATGCGAGAATATGGGGGGACAATTCTGAAAATAACTTTTTCTTTCTTTTTATTGGGATGGTATTTATGTTGGAGGATGACTTTCTGTTATATATATTCCTTAGTGATTGTCCTGATGTAAGGGGTACTTAAGCGGACGTGGCCTATCTAAAGATATGATATAATCGAGTTGTTTAGTGTGTAGTGGATGGTACCATTGAGAAAGAACATAAAGGTATCTTTAGGCTCAACTCACTTTCTTATTTTGTAAGTTATTGTGATGTTTCCATGACTAACCACTAATAATACCTCCTTGTTACTCTTTAATAAATATACTTTACTCACTTACTTAGGTTTCTTGGAGAAACTATACGAGAGACCTCTAAGCTTGATGGTTACAGTGTCACTTCCTTATATAGTGGTGAAGGTTCAAGAGTAATTTCTTCTTAAGATGAGTTGAGAAAAAGAAGATGAAAATATTTTGCAAAAACATGGTTAACTACAACAAGTCATTATTCATTTTATGCTTAGCAGACAACAAGGTTTAACTATAGCAATGTTTTGAAGACAAATTCTTATTTTATATCTCCTTCAAATTGTCTACCCTTGGTGATATAAATACCTACAGAGATGTCTAAAACTGTTTTCAAAAACCACACTCTAAAATGTAATAAACTATTGAGATCAATGAGATTAAGTCATAGGAACATGTATCTCATAGTTCTTTCATTAAAATAAAATGTAAAATGAGGTTGCATTAGACGTTAAGCTAAACTAACAACATGCATATTTTATTTACTATCCTACCCTACCTAAAAAGAAAGGGAAAATCTTTATTCAAGTGAAATAACTCTTCCAATGTAACCACGTGCGGAGAAAGATAAGAAACATACTCATATCCATATATGAAAAAGTTACCGCAGTGATTACCTGGATATGAAGAACCAACCAACCTACTTGTTTTGGCATCAAAAGGTGTTGAAGAAGAGAATAGTATTGTGGCCTGATGACCTCTTGAAACCAAATTTCAATGTAATATTGATGTTCATCAACAATAATTTCTATGCTCTCCTTCATCATATTATGCAAATCCTTTTCTTCTGGATGATTCATTTCTAAAGTACAAAAAGGATATGTTGAGATGGATGTTGAGAACTCCTTAATCTCACATCTTAATGATTTCTCTCCACTGGATGTAGTCCATAATTTTTCATCTTCCTTCGCAGTTTGCCAAGGAAAATAATTTTGTAGCTCATAGGACCTTGATTCTTCTAATATTTCTGGAGAGGTATATATAATTTTGGTTTCTACCAAAATATGTTCTTCTTGAAAAGAAGAAATCTTGGCTACTGCTAGGATTTGAGAAAGTTCCCTCAGGATTGTTGGGCTCCGGATTTGTAACATTTTCTTGCTGGTTCTTGAAGACATTGTTCACTCTCCTGAAGACTTTTGTTAAGTAAATGGCATTCTTTCTGTGTTATTCATACTCTGTTACACATATATGTTCCATTATATACAGAAACCATGAAGTGCTTCCAAAACCACAAATGAGCGAAGAATTCAACTATAATGTGGATGCACTGTCACCTCTTGGTGCAAATACGGTAAAGG
>JZKD02S2386364.1:208517-235721 GCA_000966675.3 Picea glauca
GCATCCTTTAAACCCCCTCTTCAGCCCTGCATTTCCTGTGCTGGTTCCTCTAAGTCTACCTTCCCGGGTTGACAATTAAATGTTGAATCATATGGTATATATTCAGCTCGACAAGGCTAATGGTTGCTTCTGAGTTCATATTGACATTTGATAAAAATTGGTTCACACAAAGGTGATGCCCACAAAGTTAGGATCTCCTAATGGTGGTAAGAAAAAAAAGTTTGTATTGTTTGGTTTTGCAGAGGGCTTGAGTGGTCTTGCCTCCTGTCCCAATATGACTGATGCTTCAATTTTCTGTTCTATAGTGCTCTGTGTCTTAGTCTCTTCAGAGACTACTTTATCTCTTTAGGTTGAGCTAGCTCTTGTTTTTCGGTATCGGTTTGTGGAATTTATGAGTGGAACGTTCCTCCCCCCAAAAAGGTCGAAAGGAACCTTGGTTGAAAGATCTGATTTAGATTTAACGTATCTACCTTTTGGGTCTTTAGGTTTATTCACAAAAGAAGAAAAAAAGAAAAAGAAAAATTACCATTGGGTTTGCGGGAACCTCCTCTAGCATATGCACAAGTTCTTACCTCTCGTCTTAAAGTTCCTCCGCCACCAAACTAATGCTAAGGTCTAAAAGTGATCTAATTCCTAAATATTTCCTACCTTGAGACAACTCCTCAACAACGACGCCAAAAATGATGGGTGTTCTATATGCACTAAAAACACACTAAAAACCGTCAATTAAATTGTCAACTCGGGGTAAGTAAACTTAGAGCGGTATCAAAATATATGCCAAGGTAGAAGGGTTGGTAGTAGTATAGTCTAACTTAAGTAAGTGGCTATCTAAAGGCTAATCTATTCAAGCAAAGACTACCAATGAGCAAACCCTACTAAAGAATCTTAAACTATGCAACCTAGGTAACCTTTGGACAACGGATCGATGGATAGTCCTAAGAAAGAAAATGACAACCCTACTTAAAGAAAACTATTTAGGCATAACAATAAGAAAATAAAATATTCATCTAATAAGCAAATAGAAACAACAAACTATTTTAACTAGCCTACTTAAATTCAATAAGCAACTATCCTGTGAAAGCGAGTAAATAAACAAGTAAGAAACTATTCTATTAAAGCAAGTAAGCAAGCAACACAACTAGCTAACCTATGATAAATCCTACAACAAGTAAACTAATTAAGACTCCTCAATAAGTAACTAATTAAGCTAATAAACAAGCGAACTCTATTCTTAAATGAAACTTCACAACTACATCTAATTTACAAAAGGAAATCTACTAAATTGAAAGCAAAGAGTAACTAACAACTAATCCTTGATCTATGATAAGCAAATTACTCTTTAATCTACCAAAGCAAGAAGACTATCTATCCTACAAGAGCAATAAAACTATCTTCTACTCTATGAAAGTGAGAAAACTATCTTCTACATTATGAAAACGAGAAAACTATCTTCTTATTCTATGAAAGCAAGAAAAACTCAAATATAGTGTTGATGGTTGTGTGAATGTCTCCGGTGTCTTAAAATATCATGATGGACCTTAATAATAAACTCTATAATTGACTTCAATAGCAAAGTGAAAAGTGTGAAGTAAGCAATCCAGTGAGAACTTAGCCATTATGAAAACAACATCAACTATCCTGCATATCCATGTGATTATGTAATCATGCACTAACCATCAACAACAAAAATATATTATGCTATGAAATTCAATTGCACTCTATACTACATAAGCAACTTATACTATACTAAATTCAATCATTAACTACAACTTGAAATTGCAACCTAAATCTAAGCAAAAAATTGCATAACATAAACTAAACTAACAATTCAAATTGCAAAAAGGGAAATGCTCATAAAAAAAATTTAAACACTATTCTAGTATATGACAAGTAATGAAATGAGTAAACTAGCTAACACTAGGTAAGCAAAGACTAAATCGCAATTGAATAAGAAATTTGCAAATAAAATCTAACACTATAACTATCCATCCACCGAAAGCATGAATTGAAATTCTGTTCTAAAAATTTGTTTTAAATTCCGTTTCAACATGAAGAAAGTATATTCTACCATCTAACTACACACAGGCTTAGTGTCTAAGCTTGCAAGCTTGTTTCTATCATCTACAAAGTCATTGCATATTAACAAGATTCTTCAAAATAACCTGCAAAAGCTAAATTAAACCAAATAAATTATAAACAACAAATTAAATAACTACTTATAGCGGGAAAACCCCCTACGGACTACACTAGGGTTCTAAAGTGCAGACATAGATAACCATCTAAAGTCTTCAACTTTTAACCACTATCCCGACATCACCCCATAATCATACATAAAAACCAAAGTATAGGGATTCAGTAGGCTTACCTTAAACTCTGCGTCTGGTGTCAATCCCTTTGTGCTTGGTTGTTTCTCATCTACAGATCTCCTCCCAAGGCCAACCTGCATTCACCAAAAGATAAACAAGAAACTACAAGCATGCATTCTATATATGGATTAGTGGGTTAGATATCATAAAAATACAAATAAATCATGAAGATTGAAGACATCATTTGGCGGGATGGGAAAAGTACTTCTTTATGTTAATCTCACAAAGTCACTTACAATATCAGTGCAACAACTGATCCTCAAACTCGGTCCTGGGCTCCTCTTCACCATGCACCAATTGCTTCCACATATTCTTCTCCTCCTCAGTTCTCTCTAGGGAAATGGCAAAGGGTTTGCAATGGAGGAAAGAAGGGATGAAAAAGGAATTCTGGCTCAAACTCACAATGTGGTTGCAAAATATTGGGGCAAAGGGGGAATACTAAAATTGGCGGAGTTTCTTTGCTCTCTTGATTTTTCTCTTCTTGGAATGGGACCCCAACACCTTCTTTTATAGGAAAAAAGATAGCTATCCGGTTGGGTGATTGGCTATGAGTGGTCAAATGGTTAGGTAATGGCCCAAAAACCCGTATCCCTTTGAAATTTTCATTTTTCATGATTTTTGTGAGTGTATGTGGGTTGTAGTGGTGCAACAAGTGTGTGTACGCGGGCAATAGTGATGCAGGGCGCGTACACCTTCAAAAAAATGGTTTTTAAGAAGAGTTGTTCAGTGATGGCTTGGCAAAGATAACAAGTAAGATGGCCTGATGCCAGGTATGCATGTATGGTACAATTTAGGGTTATAAAATATGCCCCCTAATGTGTGAGGTCAGAAGAGAATCTGATGGCCAAAATACATTACAAATATTCACCAACGTACGAAGCAAGTGAACCTAGGGACCAAAGTTCGGGAGGTTCCATCTACAAAATAATAATTTGTCTCATCGAGGCGGGCATACCCATGCTCGGGATGAAGTAAAATCATGGTTGTCAATCAAATACATTGCAGATCCATGTCATATAACTATATAAAGTGTAGCCGTGAGAAATACACAACGTATCTACATCTCAAAATCAAAAGATATACATGTATAATATTCATCTTTAAGAAGCTAATGACGCCCGATGGCTGGAGATGAGGCCTTCAGAGCTCGAGCAAAAACTTCAAGATATTCAAAACTCGAGTAGGAGTGTAATATGAGTGTATGACTTCACTACCTAGAGGTCTTCAACGACTCGTTGGGAACAAACAAGAGGATCTTGGTGATCGGGTAGAGAACTTCATTGATTTCGAACAAGGAATTGATTGGTCTTTTGGGGTGGTTGGGCATGAGGACAAGAGAAAAATTGCAGAAGGGCCGACTAGTGTTTAGTAAAAATTCCCTTGGACAAAATCATGACAAATGAAGAGACTCAGGCAACATGGCATTAACATAAGTTCACAATGCAGGAGGCAATGCAAACTCTCCATATGTGTGGAAGGATAACCAAATATAGGAGGACACATCTCTATGTATCGAGAACAACTTCCTAAGGTCATATTAAATCCCAGAGCTTGGAGAACAAACGAAAGAATGTGATTTGTCCAAGGGAGACTCATTGTGCTATCAACAAAAAGAAAATACTTTTCCCTTCCTCTTTTTGGGGTATATTTTATTTTTTTTGTCTTTTTCAATAATTTTTGAAAGCTTGAAAAATAATAAAAGAATGTTACTTTACAAAGAAGGAATGAGTGTTGCATACATACTAGTTCCAAGCGCAAGGAACAAAATGATGCTCAGAGAAAGGGGACATATGTAGGAAAAAAGGACACTCGGCAAAAATCCTCCATGGTTCAAGGTTTCAAGACGCAGAGGCAAAGTGCTACAAGGCTTGCGTATAAGGCATGCTTAAGATGGTTTAGTTGAGAGAAACATGGAGCCGACATTAGGCCAAAGATGTAGGAATGAAAATGTGATTAATAAGACACAATGATAACGTACTTCGGTGTAATTTTAACGATCCCAGAGAAGGTAAGATCGACATTTTTTCATTTTTAGAGAGTCTGAAAAAGTGTAAAAGGAGACTCCACTGGGATGCCTTTTTCGAAGGTAGTCTAGTCGGTTTGAAAAAGGGGTAAACTAGCACCGAACAAACATCTATTCATAATAAATTTTACGAGTGTGACAAAGACAATATCACTCAACAATATTTTCATATTTAAGGAGTCTGAAAAGAGCTTAACTATGGAATCCATAAGGGATGTTCTTCTTGACCAATTTAACGAGTGTGAAGAAACAAGGTCACTCAGAAATCTTTTCAATTTTAGGGTGTTTGAAAAGAGATTAAATATGGACTCCGTAAGGGATGTTCTTCTTGACCAATTTAACGAGTGTGAAGAAACAAGGTCACTCTACAATCTTTTCAAGTTTAGGGAGTCTAAAAAGAGCTTAACTATGGACTCAATGGGGGTTCCTTTTTCGTAAATTTAGTCCCTCGGGCCCGAAAAAGGGTTAAATTTATACCTGAGAATACTCTTCTAGTGAACCGAAGCTCCTAGAGTATACCTTTGTTCATACATTTGACCATCCAGACCGAAAAAGGGGTAAACTACCTCTGGACAAATGTGCCTTCAAGTTTTAGTTTGGCGAGCATGAAGGGAAACAAGATCGTTAAAAAATATTTTCATGTTTAAAGAGTTTGAAAAGGGATTAAAGAAGACTCAGGGGGGCATGAATCATGTATGAGAATGCTTCTGGTAGAGCCCACTTCTTGGCTTAGACCAAGAGTCTCTTCAATAGTCAACTTGGAAATTCTCCCAAAAGGGAAGAAAACGCAAACCACGGTGTACATACTCCCACGGTATAGAAACCATAGTCATGGCTTCAAGGATAGCCTAATATGAAGGCAATTCAAAATCTGAGAAATCATGCAAATGAGGGTTGACAGTCCCAAAGGGTGAAGTAAACTGACCATATTCCATATGATGATGGAGGCTCTGTCCAGGACTGGCAGAGTCTATCTGTGAATAATCACAAGCACAAGGGCTTGAGGATCTACAAACAATGAGATTAGACTCAGAAGGAGACTAAAAATCACTTGTACCAAGAGGGGGAAGCAGGGGCTCCCATGCCCCCATTGGATAAACCAATGGATCAATTGCTGAGACTAAGTTTTGGGAAGACACACATGATTGCACGTGTTCCTGCTCAGAAGAAAATGAACATCGAGGATAAGATGCCACATAATTAACCCCTGGCGGGGTAGAGTCTACATGAACAATAGGAACATGTAAAGGGGTAGTATGAAATAACGCCAAATTAGGATGGTGATTATCGGATGCTAGTTGGTCAATAGTGACAATGATTCCATTGTGAGGGAAATGTATCACCCAAAAAAGCATAGACACCACAACATTCATAGCATATACATAATCATGCCCGAGAAGCGTATTGAAATCTAACAGGCCTTGCACCACTATAACATCGACAAGGAAAATATTCCCACCTAACGAGATAGGAAGTTGAGGGAGACCCCCAAACATTCACTAAGATGTCTGTCAAAATCCAACAGCTCATGTGAAGCAGACAAAATCTCGGGAGATCCTAAGAGTTTCCAAACTGAGGAGGATAAAATACTTGCGAAGGCTCCTTCATCCACAATACATCGATAAATGTTTGTTGAATTAACTTCAACCCTTATTTGAAAAGGTGTTGAAGAAGGAATATGAGGCTCAACAAGAGCATTCCAATCAAAGGAAACCATCCTAGGGTTTGGAGGGGGTGTGCTCAAAACGAGGGGAATGCCCCTTTTCTCTGAAAGTACTGAATTGGAAATGATAAAAGCATAATCGGTAGACACATCACTTTGCAAGAGAAGAGTGTGATCAGCCGAAGATTGCATCGGTGTGACCATTTTGGTAGACTCGATACTCTCCAGGAGAAGAGTGGGATCAATTGAAGATTGCTTTGGCGTGACCACTTTCTCAACCAATGGTTGAATAGGCTGTGAGACTACAAGGTCTAAAGGCACCTCACTGCTCAAAAGAGGAGTGGGATTAGTCGATGACTGCATCAACATGATCACTTTCTCAACCAATGGCTGAATAGACTGTGTGGAAACCTCAGAAGAATAAAAATCAGAAGAGATTGTAGACAGGGACCACAATATTTGTACCTATGGAATGCCACGGCATAGATGAGTAAGGTGATCTCCCTTGCAAAGCTTACAAGGGAACTTAGGTTTATGTCTTATCCGTCTAGGTTTCTTAATAGAAACAATGCCCCTAGCATGAATAACAGTGGCTGGTTGCACATCTCCAACATGACTTACATAGGTTGGTTATGGGTCGATAACATGACTTGCAGAGGCTACATACCTATTGCCAGTATGACTAGTAGTGACTGGACTTTTTCCCCCAGCAGGACTTGCAGAGTGTGAGTGCTTGCCCCAAGCATGACTCGTAGAGGCTAGGTGATGGTCTTCAACATGACTTGCATAGGTTGAGGACCTATCTCCAACATGACTTGTAGAGGTTGGTGATTTATTCTTCCTATTCTTCCTCTTTCTACTTCATTTAGACTTCCTGTTATTAGTAATTGTACTTTCACTAGAGGTGAGAGAAGGAGGAGGAGAAGACTTTGTTGATGAAGGAACATCAACATTATGCCCATGGCATAAAGTGCTTAACTGGGAAGCATAAAAATCATTTGGGACATTTGGAACGATACCCAACCAAACCGACAGTCCCACATTCAACCCAGGAATGTACAAAGTGGCCATCAAAGGGACACCAACGTTTTTGAGCAAAGAAAAAGCACAAAAATCCCCCTGTGAAGAGTTTCCTTGGTTGGTATCATCCAAAACTTTGGCCATGAAGATCCTATGCACAGGTTCTCCCATTGCGGGATCGTTCAAGTCCATAAAAGTCTCACACACTGACTTCAGTGAACTAATGTTTTCAAAATGACGCCTATAGAGAGGTGGCTCCACGTTTCTAAGCGAAAGACCAAAAATTCCTCACAACCGATAGAGTGGGCGGTCTACCACCCTAGGTCAGAGACCCAAAGCAATGAATAACTAACTCACTATGGAAAACTAAGGAGCACAGATCACACACTACAATCTCCTAAAGGCAAATCAAGCAAACCACTACCTAGTAGGAAGAACTGTTACGCCAACCAACACTAGAGAAACTTACCGGTGCAAGTGAAACTCGAACAAGAAATCACCCTTCGGGTATACTATGCAAATCATGGCCCGATGTATACCTTAGGTACCGTGGTATACCCCCGCAGTCACTTGTGTAAGTCCCTAAAATAAATGCAACTAGGTTGCTAGCTCGTGAACAATTACCAGGTGGGTACAGTTGACAGTCAGGTGGACTGCAATGAGAAGGGTATCAAGCCCAAAACCTATCGAGGGTATCGAAAGAAAGTGTTCCGGAAGACAACTGAGGACCTCGAATGGATTCGAGATCCATGAAGCTTCGTGGCAAATGAGATCAATGGAATCCCAAGATAAGCCCTCTATATGTGTTCCCCACTACGCTTGGTCCAACTTTGGAGGGGTTATCTTCGCTACCTTTCTATACGTGACCTCGTGTTTAGCCCCTATGTTAGAGGGGGGTCCCGGATAAATTCCACATTTACTGGAATTTAACACTCCCTAACTCAGATTCCAATGTTTGATTTAACGGCCTTGAAGAGTTTTCTTTCCCATCTAATTCAAGGCCCTAATCCTAAACTAGTTGGTTGACCCTACAAACATAAAATGTCTAGTTAATTTTAGATTAACGTTAATTTTAAGGCTTGATTTACTCAAAAGGGGCGTGACAGTGAAATTGATGTTGGTAAGACTCTTGTGAAAAATGAAAATGATAAGAACACTAGCAAAGAAGGATTATCTTTATTTTCTTTTGAAATGTTTTTTTTTTTTTACATTAGAAGAAAATGGAACACTATGCTAATTTCTTTTTCTTTTTCAAATAACAATGCAAAAAAAATGCCAAGAAAGAAAGAGACCTAACAATCTATTTTTTATTTTTATTTTATTTTCTTCCAATCAAACCAGAAATAACAAAATATTCTAAAAGAAACTGATGAATACACGATTCATCAAAAAGCAACTCATTTTTCTTAAAATTTCAAGCTAAAAATAAGTTAAAAAAGCTAGGAAACACAAGAAATTTTTATTTTTTTATTTTTTTTATTTTAAAGACAAGAAAACTGATTTCAAACCCAACCTACAGATTGTAATAACAGAGACCAGGACTAGATCAAGAAAACCCTTGAAGTATGACTTCTGACAGGGAAGAGGATGACTGCCTCTTCTTTTAAAAAATATTTTCTCAACACAGGCATGCTACTAACACTTCAGCAGCCTGCGTATGTATGCAGGCTATCTAAAGGTAGGGCACATATGTACGCGTGCAGACCCACTACAGGCCGCACACACCTGTGTAATTTTCTAAAAAAAAAGAAAACAATATTCAAGCTGTCAAGGTAGGGAATACTGGTATGGAAGACCATAATCCCTTAAAGACTCAGACACTTACAAAAACTCAAAAAAGGTAATTAAACCAGTTATAACACCCAAAAAGAGTATCCCTTAAAAACCCTATATATTTCCCCAGTATGGTCGCCAATTCTGCTTATAGCGAGAAAACCCCCTACGGACTACACTAGGTTTCTAAAGTGAAGGAAGAGCTAACCATCTAAAGTCTCCCACTTTTAACCACTATCCCAACATTACCCCACAATCATACATAAAAAACAAAGTATAGGGATTCGGTAGGATTACCTTAAACTCCGCGTCTGGTGTCGATCCCTTTGAGCTTGCTTGTTTATCATCTGCAGATCTCCTCCCAAGGCCAACTTACATTCACCAAAAGACAAACAAGAAACTAAATTCATGCATTCTATATATGGATTAGTGGGTTAGATATCATAAAAATACGAATAAATCATGAAGATTGAAGACATCATTTGGCGGGATGGGAAAAGTAATTATTTATATTAATCTCACAAATTCACTTACAATATGAGACCGATAATTTCTCCTCAAACTCGGTCCTAGGCTCCCCTTCACCATGCACCAAATTCTTCCATGTATTCTCCTCCTCCTCAGTTCTCTCTAGGTAAATGGAAAAAGGTTTGTAATGGAGGAAAAAAGGGATGAAAAAGGATTTCCGGGTCAAACTCACAACGTGGTTGCAAAATATTGGGGCAAAGGGGGAATATTGAAATGGGCAGAGTTTCTTTACTCTCTTTCTTTTTCTCTTCTTGAAATGAGACCCCAACACCTTATTTTATAGGGAAAAACATAGCTATCTGGTTTGGTGACTGGCTATGGGCAGTCAAATGGTTAGGTAATGGCCCAAAAACCTGTATCCCTTTGCAATTTTCATTTTTTGCTCTTTTTGTGACTGTACGTGGGCTATAATGGTGCATCAAGCATGTGTACGCGGGCAGTAGTGATGCCGGGTGCATACACCTTCAAAAAATGGTTTTTTAGAAGAGTTGTGCAGTGATGTCTTGGAAAAGATAACAAGTAATATGGCCTGATGCCAGGTATGCATGTCTGGTGCAATTTAGGGTTATAACAATAACAAAGAAGTAAAATAACATTTCATATACAAAAAATGAAATAAAAATGCATCTACGCTATCCAATTCACAAATAAACTGATAATATAGTTACCCAAACTATTGGTGCCCCCCCCAAAAAGTCGTAGTCATCCTTCAAATGCACACCACAAACTCAACAAAGCGATTTCACCATTAAAACTTAAAAACGCATGTTTACACAATTCTGGAAGAATGAAAATGGCAAAACAAAGCTAAAATTGTCTTTTGCTCTAACACACAACTTCTTAACTTCTTAACTATTGTATGACCACCACAGTGGTATTTATAAGCTTTACAGAATGAGAGGTCGACCACTGGAGGGTCGAAACTCTTCTAAAAATAGTAAATTAAAATTAATGATGCCCTAAATACCGAAATAGAGTGAGCCAATAATCACCCACCATAACAACCCAAAATCAAGTTGTCAAGAGTTTAGTAGATGGAGGTCACAAGCACGCGAAAAACCCATGTCTCTGATTCACCCATCACTGGCCGCCAATACCATAACCGCCAAATTGCCCATCGCTTTTGTGCAAAATGGAATGCCGGATGGAGTGTCGGATGGAGTACCGAACTGAGTACCAGATGGAGTGCTGGACTGAGTACCGGAAGCACAAACAAGCTACGATTTTTCCCTGTGACACAAAAAAATGCAAATTAGATGTCTGGAAACATAAAAACATACCAATTTAAACTCAAAATCACTGCAAAACATGAATTATGCATACCTAGTGTGGATCATAGCATTTTGACACAAAATCTCTTCAAAAACTTCTTCAAAACATGAAAACACATATACACATTCGACAAAAATGATCTAATTAACGTCATAAAATCAGTCATATCATGGGCCCAACACACAAGGCAAAAATTCCAAACCATAACCAAGAGAAAGTCAAAGCCTAAAACTGAAAATACAAGTTGCAGTAGCTGCAGTTGCAGCTACTCTCCATACTTGCACACATACTAAATTTCAGCAGTGAGCACTAAATTTATGTAGTTGCGAGTTGTGTGTGTACAAATGAGCTCTGGAATCTTGTATTTATACTGCTCTTTCTTAGTTGTCTAGGCTGACTTCTCTTTCTAGAGGCTAAAGACTCAATATTAATTATTTTCTTTAGCCGACTTGTCTTCTAGGGTTATGTCCAAATCTTTCGGTTTTCTTCTTGCTTTCCATAATATTCTATTCTTGTCAGGGTTACACATGGAGGTTAATACCTCCCACAACTACCATAATATCAATTGGTTTCTAAGTCTAATTCATGGATAATGTGTTGAAGTTGATAGGAAAATACTTGTCGAAGGAGGGCCATGAAGTATTCCCCATCATCGACACAAAACTAACACCAAAAAGTGATGTAAGATGGTGGATTAAATGAGTATGGAATGACATGAGAATGGAAGTTGTTAATACTGTAGAATGGTTGGTTTGAGGTGAAACTTATCTTGAACATTGTGAGGCATGAAAAATGACTTGGAAACATTGACTCGACTGAGAGATAGACCCAAATATAGTGCGATAATCACCGAGGTACTATTCGGGTGAGCCAAAGGAGTATGAGGACTCATGGTATTGGTATGACTTACAGACAAGTAGATTACCCAAATGTAAGACAAGACACAAACATGTGCCATTTTCAAGGGATACAACAAACAAATTCCATGATGCTTTCCAAAACTTAACCCACTTCCTTCAATTCCCCCCACCATGATTGGCGAGTATCTCTTTTTTTTTTAACGAGATTGAGGAGGATAACATATGATTGATATATATCATATTCAATGAGTCCCTCATCATATGTTTAGTGAACCTAAATAAGGAGGGGTTCAGTCCCATATAGGTCCTGGGGTTTGGTCCATATAGGTCCTTCAATGTATAATTTTACAACCCCAAAGAAGGTAAGCTCGACTGTCTTTTCATGTTTAGAGAGTCTGAAAAGATATTAAGTATGACTCCATGGATGTTATTTTTTATAAATTTAGTCCCCCAAGACTAAAAAAGTGTAAAACAATACAAGGGAGAACTCTTCTAGTCATGATTGACTAGAGTATACCTTTTTCATAGTTAGTCTTACGAGGCTGAAAAATGGGTAAAATACCACTAGGAAGATGACTCTTCGTGGTTTAATGAGAATGAAGGATGACAAATTATGATCATAGGATGCTTCATTTTTTAACGATCTTTAAAAAGAGAATGAAACTATGATCGAATTTGGTTTCATTTTTTATGATCTTGAAAACGAGAATAAACTATTCTTAGTGTAATACCCATGAATGGGCCTCTTCCCAACATGATGTCCAGAGGTTGGTACATTGATCGATATTTAGTGGCAAGTTTTTTCCCAACATGGTGTTCAAATGTTGGTACTTTTCCCCCAACATCATCATAAGAAGTTGGTAGTTTAACTTCAGTATGATCTCCAGAGGCTGGAAACATGCCCCCCAAGCTTCGATTCATCCGTTGACTCTGCTTCTGCATGTGCTTAGAATCCTGGTTACTAATAGTAATATTTCCACCAAAGAGGGATGAAGAAAGAGGATCAAGTGATATAGGTGGATGAAGGGAAGGTTTAGTACCAGATTTTGTGGAATATGGGTCTTCCCTAGACTAACTAACATGATGTCACCTAGTGCTTCAATTGCAGATGGGATAGGCACTACCCAAGGATCAAACGATTCGTGGTATAATTTCACCATAGACAAAATCATGTTTAAAATGGTAACCTTATGTGGGGGATTAGGGGGAGGTAAGGAAAAAACTTTGATTAATGAGGAATATTTGAGGAGACCTACCCCTACACTTTCATACTTAAGATCAGACTGTCCCAGGAAATGGATACTATTTGTTGAAGAATTATTGATATCTTGTGTGAAATAATCAAGTTGGTCAACGGTCACAATTTTCCATTGATGGATAAATTGAAAAAGGTGAAATACCAAAGATGCAATGGCAGTCATGGCATAGAACCAACTAGTACCAAGCAATAAATTATAATCCAGGGGTGTGTCAACCAGAAAGAGAACTTAGATTACTAAGAGAAATGTTCGCGGGCCTCTTCGAGGGGGCAACCTCTAGTTGAGCAGAGCTCTATTACAATAATATCCAAGCTAGGGTTGTCATACCCTTGACTCCTATTTATACTAAATATGTCTATCAAGAGAACCATCTAGAGGAAGATTCTTCTAGAAGCGAAAGCTTCTATTAGGTCTTCTTACATTCGACTTATTCTACCTTATTGCAAGGCCTTATTAATATTGACCTTTATTACATCAAAATACATTGTTCTACCTACGTAAGGGGTTAGGTCCCTAACGTGTCCTCCCCCTTAAAAACAACCTTGTCCTCAAGGCTTGAGATGTGGAAATTGCTGCAGAATGGTAGTTTGTTCCCAAGTGGCATTTGTTGGAGTTGTATCTTTCCACTGGACTAACACTTCCTTGATGGTTCGTTGATGCAGGCGACGCTCATGTTGATCCAAAACTGCTAGTGGTTGTAGCCAAATGGATCCTTCTTCATCCAATTTGGGAAGGTTGGTTTGAGTTTGACACTTAGTTCCAATCACCTTCTTCAAGCATGAAACATGAAAAATAGGATGTAGCTTTGAATGACTGGGCAAAGCTAACTGATAGGCCACCTGTCCCACACGCTTGAGAACTGTATAAGGACCATAAAATTTGGGCCCCAACTTCTAACAATGGTCGGCCTCAAGGGATTTTTCTTGTAAGGTTGCAGTCGAAGAAACACCTGATCCCCTTCTACAAATTGACATTCAGAGCGACCTTGATCTGCTTGTTGCTTCATGCAATTCCGAGCCATGACCAAATTCTCTTTGAGGGTATGGAGAATAGCCTCTCAAACTGTAAGCGTTTGGTCAACCACCTGGACCTTCGAGACACTTGGTAAATATGAGAGAATTGAAGGTGGCTTTTGTCCATGGGCCATTTCAAAAGGAGTCATGCGTGTAGTTGTATGGTATGAAGTGTTGTACCACCATTAAACTAGGGGTAACCATTGAGCCCACTGCTTTTTCTTTTTTGATGCAAAACACCTCAAATATGTTTCCAAACACTTCTTGACAACTTCAGTTTGACCATCTGTCTAGGGATGATAATTTGTTCTGAGATGCAATTGGGTGCCTTGTAGCTTGAATAGTTCTTGCCAAAAATTGTGGGTGAAAGTTGGGTTGTGATAAAAAACAATAGACTGCGACACACCATGAAGCTTGAAGACCTGATCCATGAAAAGTTGAGCCATTGTGGATGTTGTAAATGGGTGTTGAAGAGCACAAAAATGTGCATATTTGGAAAGGTGATCAACTACCACCATGATGACTGATTTATTACTCAATTTAGGTAAGCCTCTAATAAAATCCATAGAGATATCCCTCCAAATAGCAGGTGGAATCGGAAGCAGTTGCAGTGTGCCAGGAGATTTGACTATTTCTCCCTTGTTGCATTGACACACATCACATTCAGCCACAAAATTAAGAACGTCTTGTTTCATACCATCCCAAAAAAAAGAACGTTTGACCCTGTCATAGGTTTTGGTAAACCCAGAGTGCCCAGCTATGGGTGTAGCATGAAGCTCTGAAAGCACCGTGGATTTAAGTTTTGACTGTTTACTTAAATACAAATGGCCTTTGTATTAAATATCATCATGGAGCCATGAGTACCCTGGGGAAATAGGAGCATTCGACTGCAATTTTTGTATCAGATGTGAATTTTTGGGATCATGTAGCCATTCATGGCGAACAGATTGGAGAAATTATGGTACAATGAAGGAGAGAGAAAAAATGGAGCCTTCATCTTCATATTTTCGAGAAAGTGCATCGGCCACCACATTGTCTTTTACTTGGTTCTAAATGATCTCATAATCATATCCAAATAGCTTAGTCACCCATTTTTTTTCTCTAGGGAGGAAATGTGTTGTTCTAGAAAATACTTGAGGCTTTGATGGTTTGTCTTAATTTGGAAGCATTGCCCCAATAGATAAGGGCGCCACAAATCAACGACATGTAGAATAGCCAACATTTCCTTTTCATAGATTGATTTGCCTGAATTTCGTTCAGACAGTTGTTTGTTGGCAAAGGCCAAAGGCCAACCCTATTGAATAAGGAAAACACCAATACCTTTCCCTGAAGCATCACATTCTAGGAAAAAGGTCTTTGTGAAATCAGGAAGGGTTAGGACTAGAGTGGTGCACATGGCCATATTCAAGGTTTGAAAAGCCTGAGCAGTTGCTGGGGTCCAAGTGAAAGAATTATTTTTAAGAAGTGTCATGAGAGGTGCCCCAATCTTTCCATACTTCTTAACAAACTTGCGATAATAACCTGTTAGGCCCAGGAATCCTCACAATATTTTGAGAGTCTTTGGGTGAGGCCAATCTTGCATAGCTTCAATATTTTTAGGATCCACCCTGACATCGTTCTTGCCAACAATATGGTCCAAGTACTCAATTGTTTCAGGAAAAGTTGGTGCTGATAGAGTAGATGGAGAACTCGGTCCACATGAGCAAGGTGGTATGTCCAGGTTTTTCTATAGATGAGGATATCATCAAAGAAAACTAAGACAAAATGACAGAGAAAGGGGCAAAAGACATGATTCATGAGGCTTTGGAAGGTGGAGGGCGCATTACACAAGCCAAAGGGCATGACCAAAAACTCATAGTGGCCCTCATGAGTTATAAAGGTAGTCTTAGGAATGTCTGCCTCTATCATATGGATCTAGTGGTAGCCATAACAAAGATCAAGTTTAGTAAAGAACTAGATGCCACTCAATTCATCCAAGAGGTCATCACTGGCAGGAATGGGAAATTTGTCTTTAATGGTGAGTTTGTTGAGGGCGCAAAATTCAGAAAACATGCACCAAGAAACTTATTTCTTTAGGGCCATGACCACAGGAGAAGATTAGGGGCTCGTACTAGGGCATATAATTCTTGCGTTAAGTAGTTCTTGCACCATTTTCTCAATTTCAATTTTTTGGGAAAATGGGTGACGATAGGGACACATATTGGGAGGGAGGCTTCCTGGTATAAGGGGAATGAAATGATCATGAACACCATTGGAAGGAAGGAGTCCCTGGGGAGTTGAAAATATAACTTGATGTTTAGAGAGGATGGATTGAAGGTCTTGCAGCACAAAGGGTGTCTTAGTTGCCTGTATGGCATGGATTTGGGCAATAATGCTAGAATGACCTTTTTGAGTATCTTTTCCATGTGATGGGAACTAATGATCTCTGGTGAACTGACAGTGATGCCTTGGAACTTATATTTTTGGCCCTTTTGGTCTAATTGCATGGTTAATTCCTTGAAATCCATGAGAATGGGACCCAAATTCCTTAGCTAGTCTACACCCAACACAATGTCACAATCGCCCATGTCGATAGCAAACATATGAGATTTCAGGTGAAAGTCACCAATTTGGAGATGCATATTTTCACAATGCCCTCCACATTTCATGGAGCCACCATTGGAAATCATGATTTGGAAACTATTGATTGCATGGATATAACAATGAGTTTCTTGGGTAATGTGGCGATGAATAAAATTATGGGAGCTGCCACTATCAACTAGAATGATGACCTTCCTATGCTTGATGTAACCAATTAGCTTGAGGGTTTGGGGAGTAGAGAAACCAGTGAGAGAATTTAGGGAAATGACAGGTTCTACTTTGGGAGGGTCTGAGGGAGGGGTTATGTCCGTGGTTTCAGGTGACTCAGACACAAGGGGAGTTTCAACATCCTCTTCCGAAACATCCTTCGAGATGGCCATAAAAAGATTTTGTTCCTTACACTTTTGGCCCAGAAAATATTTGTCATAACAATTATAACAAAGGCCTTTGAGTTGGCATTCAACCATTTCAACCCTGGTCAATTTTTGGATCTTTAGTGGAGCAGAGGGAGTAGTGGGATTTACTGGTTTGGTGCGAGGAATAAAGGAGGGTTTTTGGTTTTGATAAGATACAACCTGTTGTGATTCTTTATCTCTTTTAGTATCCTCCACCCAACTTTGATGCTGAGCCATGAGGACATGGGCACGAATCTCATCCTTGAGGCCACTGATAAAACATTCTCGGAAAAAGGCATCAGACATGCCCTTTTTCCAAGAAGCCAGATGCTCAAAAGTAGCTATAAAGTCTTCCATTGTTATGGATTGTTTCAACTTTTTCAAATGTCCTAAATGGTTGGTGTCAGTCTCAAAGCATTCATAAGGCTCTGCCACAAAGTCTATCCAAGAAATATACCCTTGACGGGAAGTTTTTCGCCATTGCCACGATTGCCAACGTTTTTAATCTAGATGGAGAACACCATACCAGAGTTTGGCCAAGTCATCTGTAATGTCGTATAAAGAGAAATAATGTTCCATTTGGGTTACCCAACCAGTGGGATCCGAGCCATCAAATTTGGTCACATCCACCCGTGGAATGCGTAGGTCACGCTGAAAGTATGGTGCTGAAAATTATGGGAGTGAGAGGAAGTTTCAGCTTCGGTATGTGGAGGTGGGTCAAAATAAGGGTTATCTACAGGGATATGCAACTTGGTACAGATAATTGAAATGGAAAATTCAAGATGGGTAGTCATGTCTTGTTTGAGTTCCTCAATTGAGGTAATGATGGAGGACTACATGCTTGTATTGAGGGTGACAACATTGACACTGAGTTGTTTCACTTCTTTTTGGGTCTCTATGAAATCATATTGCAAGGTATTGAAGCGAACTTCCAAATCTTGGCTACGGGTATGGGCCATGATGACGAGGGAACCGAAATGGGCCAAGTGGGGTCAAAATATTTTCTAAAGAATGATATGTATGAATGTGATAAGGGCGAAGAGATAAATCCAATGGAATAGGTCTCAAATAATGGTGAAAAAATTTCCATATTTTGTTTTACACCTGTGGAGTTATACTTCGGTCTAAAGAATACTGCAGTGTTGAAATTCCCAAATGCTTATCTAGGAAGAAATGTGTAGTGATTTGGAAACCCGAACATAGTTGCACGACAATAGATCTTGTCTTTTTTAATATTTTTTGTTTCTGTCCCCAAGGGTTAGGTATTCAAGGGTTCTACAGATACGGGTTTTCCCTATGCTATAGCTCTCTGATATACGTGCAGGGTCCAACAATAGTAATCCACCCAATATCTCAAGGCACTAACTAAGGAGGCTAGACCATTCTCTTAGCCATACTACTCGACTACCTAGGTACTAGAGAGTATCTTCCCGAGTGCTATTCTCGGTGTCACTATAGTAGTCAGATGATCAATCGATTTATCTAAAGAGGGATTTAGGAAATCTAGGCCGATTCGTACACAGGTGTTGTCTGATGCGCTACCACTCGAAGGGGTACCAATAGGGGTTACAAGGGTGGCCAATAGATGTGTGCTTAAGAAGCACTTGTATTTCCTGCGTGTATGAATCTCTCAATTGCGGGTTTATGCATGTAACGACATATCCTTGTGGCTTACAGACATCAGAATATGTCTCTACCTTGAAAAAAAAATTAACCCACAATTTTCTGCCAAGGAAAGTGCTTTAATACCACTTGTAATATTCCAGATATAAAAATGATGCAGAACATAAATAAAATGCTAGAAATGGTAGATGAACAACAATATAACTAGAATAACACCACAATAATACTGAAATGATAACAAAATAACACCAGAAAGAGCACTTAGATTACTGAGAGAAATGCTCACATGCCTCTTTGAGGGGGAAACGTCCAATCGAGCTGAGCTCTATTACAATAATATCCAAGCTAGGGTTCTCATACCCTCGACTCCTATTTATACTAAATATGTCTATCAAGATAACCATCTAGAGGAAGATCCTTCTAGAAGTGAAAGATTCTATTAGGTCTTCTTACATTCGACTTATTCTACCTTATTGCAAGGCCTTATTAATATTGACCTTTATTACATCGAAATACATTGTTCTACCTACGTAAGGGGTTAGGTACCTAACATAACACATGGGGATCTCAAATAAATATAATGATAGGTCAATCTCAAATACTTTATACTCAAAACTCAGAGTGACAAAGTATAGTCAAAACTGATCCTGAAATAATTCTCTAGGGATTTCTAAAATATATATATAGTCTGTTACAAAGCTTTGAAATTTAAATGTGTTTGTCCTTAGGACTGGGATTAGGGCTCCTGTAGACCATAAATAAAATATGAACAAGAAGTAAGGTGTAGAAGGAGAATGGTGGGCGATGTAGAGTAGCAAGACCTAGAAATAAGACAGGGAGAAATTATCAGACTTTGGTTAAACCTTTCTAGTCAAAGAAGCAAAGTAACTGGATGAAAGAACTAATAAAGAAATCAAGATGTGATCAACATAAAATTACTATGATGTTCTCTCATGTATTCAATTGCTTTATACTGTCATTTTATTGTCTTCATTGATGGTTACAGGAACCGTCTCAATTGTTTCTTTCCCATATTTTGTTAATTTGTCGATTTCCTTTTTGAGCCAATCTTCAATGTAATTTTTCATTGGTGTGAAGTTTATCTCATGTCTGATTTTAATGTTGAAAAACTCACCTTACAAATCTCTTAAGTCAAGAGAAATACCATGTATCGCTTCATCAATATCTTGGTTTTTCACTAAAAACTACACTAGCCAATTGTCTATTTCATCTTCATTATATTCAAGTATTCTATAAAACTTTTCAGCTAATAACCCCTTAAATATCTGAATTTGTTCGTCAAACTTTTGCTTTGTTAGAAACATTGAGTTGAGAATTAATTTAGGGTATTGCACCTCATTAGTACCTCTTTCTAGGTCTATCTTCATGAGTCTTTTGAACAATTATTCCTTTTTTAGTATGGCTTCACTGCATGCTTGAACAATGCTATTCAAATTTTTAATCTTTTCCTTCCAACAAGCATTTAACTATTTTATTCGACTTGGGGAAGGAAATTCTTGTTGGACAACTGAGGGGGGGGGTGTGAATCAGTTGTTATCGTGCTTAAACAATTATCCCTATTTAAAACTCATTACATACCTCTCTATGAGAATCATAGTAATGCAGGGAAGTAAGCATTGTAACATTCAACATCATTCATACATATGAGATATACAGAGACAGATATTTCCTGAGGAAACCCATAAAGGGTACAAACATCTTTTTCTTTATATGATAAGTAATCTTTAAATTCTTTACATTATCATACATATGAGCTCCAACTCATTGTGAGGCCATAACCTCCGTTTTTCAAGTTGCAACCTGCTGAGAGCACCAACTCTCTATTTTCTCTAGCACCCACTAGAAGGAAGCACCAATTCCTTAGTTTCTCTAGCACCAACTAGAAGGAAGCACCAACTCCCTGGTTTCTCTAGCACCAAATAGAAGGAAGCACCAACTCCCTGGTTTCTCTAGCACCAACTAGAAGGAAGCTACAACTCCCTATGTTCAAGAACCCACTTGAACCTCTAAGGAGACTAGTCCTCCCTAACACCTCCCTACCACCCTAAAATGTAAATTATTTGTTACTAAAATTTATTATAGCGATATAAAGTTATTCAATGGCTTACCAACCTTGTCGTTGTTCTTTTACATTGTTCTGCCCTGTCTGCATCAGTGTCTTCTGCACACCCCTTGCACTTTCTGTTCTTCTACCTTTTATGCTCTCTGCGCCATATCCCTTCAATGCACCATTCCTCTACTGTGCATTTCTACTCCTGCGCTTTGCCTCCTTGCACACACTTGAATTCTCCTACACAGTGACAACAACAGTTTCTTCTTTGTTCCACATTCTTATAGTCTCTATGCTCCTTATGCATGCAATATTCTCCATTCCTCTGCATGCTCACACCACACAAATCTCCTCCACATCAGAGAGTTTTCTCCACTTCACTCTTCCACAATTATCCAATCTCTTGTGCACCACGTTCTCTCTCTGTTCTACATCTTATGCTCATTGTCAGTCCTCTACCTGATCATCATGGTAAATCTTCAGCTTCTCTGGTGGTTTCACCTATGCATCCATCATCAATGGGTATTATTCTAAGATTCCTTAGTTTCTCTGGTAGTTGAGGCTCTTCGTCTTCTCTGTCTTAGATGAGCTTATCCTTTCTGTTTTCAGCTACAGACTTCAATCCCCTTCCATCTGTCAATCACCTGAATCAATAATCCTCAATCCACAAGAATATGCCTTGAGACTCTTCATCTTCTTTAGCAATCACATTCAGTCCTCTTCGAGTCCTCTGGCAGAGATCATCATTTGTTTTAGCTATTACACTGAGAAGCGCAAAAGTAGCCCTACGATCTTGTTCAATTTCACTTGCACCATTGGATTGAATTCATATAAACTTGCGTTTACTTCGCCATTTCGCACTTCGGCATTTCGGGATCCTCGTGGTAAATATTTTGTTACACTCCATGTCCCGATCCCCAAAACTCTGAAATGGAGCTTATCTGAACTAGCCCCTTCCTTCATCTTCCACCGATGTGACCAATGGTTGTGGCCACAGATTGAGCCAAAACGTGTTTCGCATTTCGACATTTTGGGATTTCGGCACTCCTATGGCAGAGTCTCTTGATGCTCCATGTCCCAATATCTGAAGCACCAAAATGGAGTCGGATCAATGATCCACACTCTAAGTGATTCGATGGTCCTGATGTCTTCGTGATTTCGCATATCGCAATTTTGGGTTCGCGACTTCAAGACTCCTATGGTAGGAGTTCTTGACATCTCCATCTATCGATTTTTGAAACTATGAAAGGGAGTCGGATCAACGGTCCACATAACCCCCTGAGATGGACGGTTGACGGGATTTTGGCATTTCGCATTTAGCGATTTTGGGACTCCTGCGGTAGGATTTCTTGACATTTCCATCTCCCAATTTTTGAAACTCCGAAGTGATGTAAACCTGCTGACGTCACACATGGATTGACACGTGTCGAATAACTGCCACATGTCACTCTGATTCATGACTTACATGTGCCTGAAATGTTGAATCAGCTTGACACTTGTTATTTCCTAGTTGTGCCACATGTTCTTAGCTGACGTGGTTTGTTGACGTGTCTGTTTCGGGATTTCGCATTTCGCGAATTCGACATTCTTGTTGTTAAGTGTTCTTTGGAAATTCAAAGTCCTGGTATCTGAAACTCTGAAATGGAGTTTACTTCAGAGTTTCGCATCTCGTGAATTCTACAGGTTAGGGAACCCCGTTCCTTTGACTTTCCAGTCAGTGAAACGATGATCTTTCACCACGTTTCCTACCCGTAAATGGATGGTCCTCCTTCTTTTAGGATTTTGTACGCCTGCTTCCCCTTGTACCTTAAATAACGTGTAGGTTCTCCTTGATCCAACGATGGTCATATCCCGTGCTTGGATCTAACACCTGAGATCTGTCCTCCTCTTCAACGAACTCTTCTTGTCTACATTCAGATCTGATGCCCATCGAGAATTCAGGATGGGATCCAAGGATCACTGACGCTTCTCCTCTCGAGCTTACGCATCCTCCTTACTTGGGAGAATTTCTAAGTGTCAAAGGCCTCAACCTTTGATCCGCCTGAGATCCTGAGTACGCTATCTCTCTTGATATTTGGCAGTGAGTTAACCTCATCCCTGGTGCACACCTATGTATTGAGTTTGACTCTGGGCTAATTCCTCCTGAGCTTACTTTGTCCTTGTTTTTCCTTTGTTGCATACTCTGATCTTGCCATCAATGACAAGCACATACTACCTATAAAGCATGCCAACCATCCTCTGCACTATCTCTTCTGATCTTATTGAGATTGCTCTGCATCATCTTTCCAAAATACTTCTGGTGCCCGTCTGTTACATTCTTCCTATACTCATGCCATCTTTGTTGTTGTACTTTCCATCAATGACAAGCATATGCTGCCTGTTAAAAATTTTCCAACAATCTCCCCCTTTGGCATTGATGGCAACAAAGGCACCCAGATTCTTTTCTCCCCCTTTGACGTTAATGTCAAAGAGAACATGTTCCCCCTGAGTTGTTGTAGTATTTTTAGGAGGTATCAAATATTAAACCAATGCAAACTCCCCCTTACGGGATGGAATCTCTCATTTGAGGCCTGCAAAATATTTGTATCTAAACTAGAGTCTTCTCTTTCTGATTCTTGGACCTATTCATCTTCAGCTTCCACTGTATCCTCTGTGGAAAACTCAAAATTGCTCGCCTCTCTTACTAGGACTCCTTCATCAACCTTATATTCTCATGAGTGGATGACTCCCCCTGTCACTGTTATCTCTCTGCTTCTAACTATTTTCCTCCTTTGTTTCTAAAAGGTTAGCTTTCTCTGACAAGGTCTTTCCTCTTGTTATCTCTACAGGATGTCATGTAAATCATTTTGTAAAACAAAATGTTGTTGTTGAAGAGTTGTTGTCCTACTGACATACTGCGTAATTGTAGCTCGTACTTTTCAAACAACCCTTGGATATCCCCATTGATTCTCATTGATCTCTATCACTGTAATTTTCATTTTTCTTTCATGATGCTTACCATCCAAGGATTTTATGACCATATTCAATCACAATAAAAGGACACTACAACCACTCTCATACCTGCTTTTATTTTTCATAGACAAAGGACCTGTATCAGGTTTCTTAGGAGTATTGATTTCTTCCTTGTTGTATCCAATACCAGATTTGTCATTTGGTGATCTCTGACTATCCAATATCTTATCCAGGGTCATGGAGCTATTTAAAAACTTGCTTTGGGTGTTTTCCTTCTCAACCTTCAAGGCTTCTGCTTCCATCTTATGACATGGTTCTTCTCCTACTTCATCTATGGGGAAAATGCTAACTGAACATGAATTTATTGTATCTGAATCTTCTTCTTTACTTGCAGGGGAGGATTCAATTTCAACATCATTAATTGTCCTTATGCCTTTATTCACCACTTTTCCCGAGTTTACATTTACCTTACATTCTTTGGACGTGAACACCTCTTCACTACCTCTGTCACATTTTTGACTTGTACTGAGCAAATTATGTTTTAGATCATCCACAAGCAGAACGTACTGGGCATCTCCTTTGTCATTACTCAAACTCGTCATCCCTCTATCCTTGATTTTTCCTGGTTCATCATTTTCAAGGATCACATTTCCTGTTTTGCGTTTACTTATGGACAATAGCTTATCCTTGTCTCTAGTCATGTTCTTGGAACATCCATTGTCTATATTCCCAGAGGTCTTTTGTTTTTGAGTTGAAAGTGCTTGACCACATTTTTCACTATCTTTCCTCTTCCATGTGCTGGCCTTTCTATCTAAGAACTTTATCCTTGGATCTGCTTTGTAATTCTTCAGATGGCAGTTTGCAGCTTTGTGGCCAAATTTGTGACAGTTATAGCATTCAATCTCATTATTCAATAGGTCAAAGTTATGTTGTCTACTCATTAACTGTTTATTATTTCTTGACCTCCTCAGTTGCATGTCTCTCGACTTAATTTGACAATTTGCAATTTGTGATGGTTTGTTACTTGGTTGTATCATTATTTGTTGTGGCATATATTTATTCCTTTGAAATCTTAATTGCTCATGTCTAAGTCTTAAAGAACAATTTACAACTTTGTGACCAAAGTTAGAATAGTAGTAACAATATCCATAGAAAAATTCTTTGTACCTGGAAAATGGTTGTCTTCTTTGAGTAAATCGATTTCTTCCATGTTGATGATGTCTTTGAGTAGGGAGTGCATTATTTCCTTGTTCTATAGATTTAGTTATGGCACCTTTCTCCTTACTCATCCTGGGCGATTGATTATCTTCCTTTGTTTCTGTAGGTTTGTTGTCGTCATTGGTTGTAGATTTGACAAACTTTATGAAGTCTTTGTTGCTTGGATGACCACTACTTGATCCCTCTTGATAACCCAAACCTATTTTCAACTTCGGATTCCTTTGCTGATTTAGAATGGTGGCTAATCCTTCTGAGGCTTTGATACTTGGTAGATTTTGATTATACAAGGCTTGAAACTTCTCCATCTCTTTCCTAGTTTTCACTACTTCTTATTCTAATGCTTCACATCTTGCCTTCTTTTCTGATAGCTGTTGTTTCATAATATCTTCGATTTTATTTGCCTCCTCTAATTCTACTTTTAATAGGACAAGGTCATCATCAGGTCCTTTACTGTCTTTCTCGAACTGTATCAACAATTGTCTTTTCTTTCTGTTCTTCATTCTTAGTATGTCAATCTCTTCTAGTGCACTGATCAGTTCTCCCTCCATGTCAACCACGAATTCTTCATTTTCATCACTACCTATGCTTTCAATATCATAATCCTCTTTGGCCATAAGCATGAAGTCATTTACTTTATCTTCACTGGAAGAATCACTATCGATGTCTTCTGAGGAGTCATCATTGTTTACACATAATTTTTTCTTCTTATCAAATCTTCTTGATTTGTGCTTCTCTTCATCTTCAGAGTTTTGATCATGTTTCTTGCGTGGACATTTATTTGAAAAATGACCTATCTTACCACAGTTGAAACATTTGAATGACAACTTACCTTGGTACTTTCCTGATCCTTTCTTTAGTCTTCTCACGAATTTTGCTTCAATTTCATCAGGCTCACAATCTTCATTCTTATCTGCTTTAAATGATGCTTCTCTAGAGGTGGTTTTATCTATGACTATCCTCATTTCATATGCAGTCAACGTTCCTAGAAGTTGATCAAAAGACAAAGTCTTTATATCATTAAGTTCTTCTATAGCTGAGAACATTGGGTTAAACCTATCTGGCAGAGATCTCAAAATTTTCTGAACTAAAGAGGATTCCTCAATTTTTTCACCAAGTGTTTTCATTGCATTTACTAGTTCTTCAACTCTCAGAAAATACTTCCCAATGGTTTCATATTCTTTCATCTGTAGCTTTTCAAACTGTACTCTATAGGTTTGAAGCTTGGCATCTTTTACCTTCTCATTACCTTCATAACTATTAATAAGTTTGTCCCACATTTCTTTAGCAGTTTGAAGATGCATCACCTTCAAAAACTCGGCTTCTGCAAGTCCATTCAAGATAGCATTCATTCCCTTAGCATTAAAGATAAATTTTAACTTATCATCCTTGGAAGCTAGCACAACAGGATTTATGTATCCAGTCTCTACTACATCCCAGACATCAACTCCTAAGGCCATTAAGTATGTTCTCATTCTAACCTTCCAGAAGGCAAAATTCGTTCCATCAAAAAGAGGAGGCCTAGTGACTAAAGTCCCTTCATGGCTTGTCATGTTTAACCTTACAGATCTACCTTTAAATAAAAGGCACCGACTCTAATACCAATTGTTGGACAACTAAGAGGGGGGGCATGAATCAATTGTTACCGTGCTTAAACAATTATGCCTATTTAAAACTCATTACAGACCTCTCAATGATAATTACAGTAATGCAGGGAAGTAAGCAATGTAACATTCAACATCATTCATACATATGAGATATAAAGAGAAATATATTTCCTGAGGAAACCCATAAAGGGTAAAAAACTCTTTTTCTTTATATGATAAGTAATCTTTACATTCTTTACATTATCATACATATGAGCTCCAACTCATTGTGAGGCCACAACCTCTGTTTTGCAAGTTGCAACTTACTGAGAGCACTAACTCTCTGTTTTCTCTAGCACCCACTAGAAGGAAGCACCAACTCCCTGGTTTCTCTAGCACCAACTAGAAGGAAGCACCAACTCCTTGGTTTCTCTAGCACCAACTAGAAGGAAGCACCAAGTCCCTGGTTTCTCTAGCACCAACTAGAAGGAAGCTACAACTCCCTATGTTCAAGCACCCACTTGAACCCCTGAGGACACTAGTCCTCCTTAGTGTAAGAGCCGAATAGATTTTATGCCTAATAATTACATGAATTGTAACAGAATTAATTTCAAAAAATTCATTAATTTCTTTTAATTGAGAAAAACATCAAAATTTCATATATTCCTTATTTTGAGAACATGCACATGTAATTTAACAACGAATATTAAATTTAATAATAGATTAAAAACAATGCATAATTTTAAATACCTGAACCTGATGCTAATAACCTTTTGTTTGTCTGCTTGCCTTCTTGACCACTGTTGCACTTTGTAAACAGTGCCCAAAACCTAGTTCCACCCTTCCAACTAGGTAACTTCCTAGCTCCAAGATATCATATGGATATCCTAGCCCCCGTGCCCAAAACCTCCAGCAACCCCGGTGCCTGACTGATACAATCCCCACTCCAAAACTCCACACCTCTCTGCAAAATCCAAGAGCCCTCCAAATCAATCCCCCATCTCC
>JZKD02S2386364.1:245818-261952 GCA_000966675.3 Picea glauca
GATTGACCTTTAAGGTTACCAAGGAGAAGATACGTGGTCTCCTACTCAAGGCATCTACGACCACATTTTCCTTTCCCTTGATGTACGAAATACCAAAATCATACTCACTCATAAAATCACTCCATCTCCTTTGCCTGGCATTCAGATCTCTTTGAGTGAAGAGATGTTTTAAACTTTGATGGTCCGTTTTGAGCTCAAAGTTTTGCCCCACAGGATAGTGCCTCCAAATTTTCAGAGCTAGCATTACAGCTACCAACTCTAAATCATGAGTCACATATAGCTCCTCATGTTTCTTCAACTTCCTTGATGCATAAGCTATCACTCCATCCTGCATTAGCAAGGCTCCCAACCCTTGCTTCGAGGCATCCGTGCAGACCATGAAGTCCTTTTCCATATTTGACACTCGTAGAATCGATGCACTAGTTAGTAACCTCTTAAGCTCAATGAATGCTCTATCAAACTCTTCTTTCCATTCATACCTGACCCCCTTATGCTGCAAGGTGGTGATGGGTTTCCCTATTTTGGAGAATCCTTCCACAAATCTCCGGTAATAACCTGTTAGCTCCATGAAGCTTTTCACCTCATGGGATTTTTTCGGCACTGGCCACTCCATAATGGCCTTTACCTTTTCTGGGTCCATAGATATTCCTTCACCGGAAATGATATGACCCAAATAGTGGATCTCTTTCTGGAAGAAGGAACACTTCGACAACTTCCCATACAATTTGTTCTCTCTAAGGCAGGACAACTCTATTCGTAAGTGTTCCTCATGTTCTCTTTCATTCTTGGAATAGATGAGGACGTCATCTAAAAAGACTTGTACAAAATGGTCTAAGTACTTCCGAAATACGTCGTTCATGAGGCTCATGGATACTGTTGGTGCATTGGTCAATCAAAAGGTACTACAACAAACTCGTAATGTCCAAACCGATTTCGAAAGGCAGTTTTTGGGATATCACCTTCCTTAATCCTTAACTGATGATACCCTGATCGCAAATCGATCTTTGAGAATACCGCTGCTCCATTCATCTGATTGAAGAGGTCATCTATTAACGACATCGGGTACCTATTTTTCACTGTATCATGGTTCAAGTCCCTGTAGTCTACACACAATCGTAAGGATCCATCCTTCTTCTTTACAGAAATTAACAGTGCGCCCCAGGGTGCGACACTGGGCCTTATTAGCCCTAAGTCCAGTAACTCTTTCAATTGCATTTGCAATTCACAAAGTTCTGGTGCTGTCATCCGATATGAAGTTTTGGAAATTGGTTCTACACCAGGTTTTAGTTCAATGGTAAAATCAAGCTCCCTCCCAGGAGGTAACCCTGGTAACTCGTTCGGAAAAACATCCTGAAATTCTGGCAGTACCGGGTACTGATCCAATGAGGGTCCCTTCCTTTCCTTCACTGCTTCCACTACATAAAGTCGACACCCTTGCCTCAAGCATCGTTTAATCTTCATAGTTGACATAAAGAGTAACGACACTTTTCTCTATACACCCTGGATCTCTACTGGTCTTCCTTCATCATCGACACAAAGCACCCTCTTTGCGAAACAATCTACCAAAGCTCGATGAGCTGCTAACCAATCCATTCCAATGATTAGGTCATATGCCCCGAGGGTAGTGACATATACCTTCAACCTAGTAGTACACACTCCTAGGTCTACTATACAATTATCGACACTAGGTCCTACCGCTTGTTTTTCCCCCGAAGCCATCTCGACTTGTTTAAAGTTATCGTGCTCGTAGGCTGCCAACCCACTCTTTTCTAATGCAGATGGTGAAATCAAACTATCTGTTGCACCAGAATCAAACAAAATCTTGACATTGATATGATTTAGCATACCTGATGACTCCACCACTGTGGATTGATGTTCGTCCTGGCGGTTATTAACCGCTGCATAAATCTGGTGGCTGCTACTTTCTCTCTCCATCGGTGCCTTTCCTTCTCTATGCACGAACCCTGATTGTAACTCTAGGAAATCACGCTGGTAATGGGGTCCTCTGCACTCCCAATAGGTAACACGAGATTGACCCTGTGCACTGTTATGTGACTGTCTCTGAAATGAGTTCCTTCCCCTAGAACCCCTGCCCCTACTCACTGTTCCCTGAGATGGTTGTGGACCTGTCTACACCGTCGGCGATGAACGAGATGCTGCACTCGTGGCCATTGAAATCCCTACTGCTGCTATCGTTGGCGCGACTCTGTTACCGTATGGCGGTGGCCTTGAGCCCCCTCCCCTAGGAAATGTCCTCGGGGCCTTTCCTACGAATCCAGGGCGATGCAGAAATGTCGGTCTTGTACCCTCGGTTAAGTTCACGTGTTCTTCCGTGTAACGCACATTTTTCACCGCCTCCACTACTGAAGACGGTTTCCACATATGCACCATCACTCTTATCTTAGGGTTCAATCCATAGACGAAGTGCTCTGCTTGTCGTTGGTCGTTATCCATATACGACACATATTTGACCAGTTCCATAAACCTAATCTCATATTCTTCTACAGTTCTGTTTCCCTATAATAGGGCATGAAATTCCCCTACCTATTGTTCCTCGTAGTATGCTAGTAGATATTTCCTTCAGAACCTTTCCTCGAAAAGTTCCCAAGATATTGTGTCTGGGGTAAGGTGCATTTGTCTTTCCAGGTTGCCTCACCAGTTCAAGGCGCTGTCTCTTAATTGAAAAATTCTGATCTTTGCCTTTGAGTTGGACACATAGTCCCTTAAGGAAAAACACCTTGTCATGCCTTCCAACCATGCTTCCGTGCGTTCACTGGCGCGACCCCCAGAAAAATCTGGAAGTTTGATCTTCTGTAATTCTCGCGTGATGTCTTCAAGTGGAGGTCCTCCCCCTGAATCCCTTGATGCTTCTAGATTACCCATTCTAGATGGTGGGGGTTCCACTTCAGTCCCTGCCAATTTTCGCCCCTTTAAAGTCTCGTTGATGGATTCCAACGAACGTAGTATGAAGGCTAGTTCGGGCGATGGTGGTGGTGGTACTGGCAGTGTTGGCGGTGGTTGCGATGACACTCCCTTGCCTCGATTCCCTCGAGTCCTGACCATCCTGTATGCTTTGACTGGCATCAACCAAAGTTGTCAGGGTGAGTTCCAGGATGTTTCAAATTGGTGCTACTCAAACTAGAAATAGGGTTAGGCGTAATTTGTCTTTACTTGTCTGTAAACAGACATTACTCCATTAGGGGATTGGCTAGGTTAGGGTTAGGATTAAGCATCTAAGCTTGATTTATTTTCCCCTATGAAAATAACTATTGGTTCCCTTGCCCTGTATCTACGTTAGCCTTGCACCTCACTCACCACTTCCTATGCTTACTCTCCTAGTGCATATGCCACCTCCTTCCCGCTTGTCCTAGTCTAAGCCCTTTTAACTTTTCACTTACAACTTGATTAAAGTGACTTCCGACTTTATATTTATTAATTTAATACGAAAGGTGTACACCTATTGACAATGGGCACAATTAATGGTCTTTTAATATTATATAACCTTAAACCATTATTTGATGGCTGTGCATTGAAGGTGCTGGCATATTCTTAGTTGTCCTCCAAAATTAATGGTCAGATTTATCGTTCATAACTTTCTTGCATTTATCAAGGCATCCGTTAACATGTTTACTTTTTAACATTTACCTAATCACATAAAAAACATTTTCTGTAAGGATATATGATTACCACGTTTAAATGATTAAATAGGATTAAACCGTGGCATATAAATAACTGTCCACAATTACCAGCTACATTTCGGTGTTCACTAGCACTATGTACCTTTCGGCGTTAACTAGCCGCCAACCACTTTGCGGTTGTGCTAGTTTATTAAAAACTAATAATGTAGACTTAACTTAATCCTAAGCTTCAAGCGCCTTAATCAACACACATACATTTTTTTTTCCAAGGCACATACATGGTGCGTTGGTGTTTGGTTGTTCCCTAAGACGCGTTGCTTGGTGGGTGGTCTTGGGTTCAAAACCCCTTGGACCTCTAAAAATTTTCACTTAACCCTATATTACTCAAACTTAACTAATATTTTATTAAACTAATTAACTTTATTAACTTCATAATTATGCTTTAATCAAATCTTTGATTTGATCTTTTTTTTTTTATCAAATAATATATATATATTAAAATGATTTTTAATTAGACTTGAGAGAAGTTTTCAATTTTTTTTTTTAACATTATTATACCAGGATTAAAATATTATATATTTTTCAACTTAAAACTAATTAATATATATATATATATAAAAGAAAATTTTATAAATAATTAAAATATAATATTTACGACTGAAATTAAAATTAAACCAATTTTTAAATAAAAAAAAACTTGTATTGGCAACATGGGGATCGCATGTCGCCCACTTTCCCCAAGACTCTTAAGTCGGCAACGTGGGGCTTGCATGCAGCCCACGTGCCCTTCACTCTCCTTATTTGGAATAATCTAAATATTTGGATAGATATGGGTACTGATGTTCTGCCCGCGTGGGATTATTTGGCTCACTACCAGGGCCATTGGAATGTTGATTTTTCCTTTGACTGTAAACACCACCAAGCAGTTATAGGCTCAACATCGCTAGATTTTAACACATGCAAGTTGAACGAACATTGTTTCTGTTATTCTGTCAGTTTTAAAGCCCGCACTGGTTAGAGGTGTTCAGAGTCAAAACTTTGAGCTTTGGTAGCCTCGACAATGGCCACCTTGCATATTCCACAATCACCATTAACCACTCCGTCTTCAACCGAGAACTCCATGAGTGCCTCTGGACAAAGTGCCGAGAAGCTGAGCCTCCCATCGCTGCGATCTCGCATGAAATGCGATCCCGAAGGATATGAGAATGAGATTTTATTACTGATCCGCCACTTCAATTCATGCATGGCAGTCTTTCAACAACATGCCGCCCTCAAATCGGCTTCCATGGGCAGCGATCCCACTACGTCCAAGGAGCTTGGAGATTTAACTATGTTTTTAGCGAATTTATACATTCATCTATGCTCTGTTTTTCTTTTTGTTACTTTTTCGTCATATTAAGAAAGAAAATAAGGCGAGCATTCAACTTATGTGACATGAATTGTTAAGCTGATGATCTCCGTAGGCTCTCAGTTCCAGCGACAGGGTGGCGTTTGGCAGGGACGGGGTTCGAATCTCACCGCCTTCTCTAGGTATGTATGTGTTTCCTTCCTTCCTTAGCAACCTTCTTCAGTTCCTTTGGGATTTAGCGGCGTGTGATATGCTTTTAAGTGTGTGTGGTCGTCTTCGACCAAAGCTATTGGAATTGTGGATATTTAAATTCTTTATTTAGCTTGAATAGCCTTTGTTTTCTCTGGTGGGTTTTTTTTTTTGCCCTTTCTTATCGAATTCTGAGTTTTCAGAGATATAGGAGAGTTTTGCATTATTTATTTTATCATTTTCCAAGGATCTCTGCCAGGCAGGGGAGTTCTATTACTTATGACTGCCTGGTATTCGAACTCGTGACCACCAGCTTGATTTCGAGGATACGGGTGGCGTTTTCTTTCTGGTAGTCAAGAGCTCGATTCTTGTGGTGGAATTTTGTCTTCCCGCGAAGCCGATTCATACAAAATTTTAGATTCTTATTACTGGTATGGGGGGCTGGATGAATGGGCCTTAATTGAGCGCAATGCATAAAGGTTCTCGATGTTCTTATATGGTTCTTGATTCAATTGTGTTTTCCAAGCGGTGGCATATTTGTTTCATTTAAGGTCGTAATGGTCTCTGTTCTTCCTGCAATTCTTTCTTTTCATTCAAAATGGAAGCAACTAGAAAAATTCATGATGTTTGTGCCATATACTTAAAGCGTACAGTAACATTTTCATAGTTTAGGACTAAAGCGTACAATAACATTTTCTGTCTTTTATGGCTCCGAACTCGTTTTATAATTTCCATGAACTTAAAATTTTGTTCTATTTTTCTATGAGTTGTTGAAATTTTAGATTTTTGTTAGAGTAAACGCCAGAATTACTTTGAAGATTTATTATTCCATAGTTCAAATTTGTAAGCGTTCATCGAAAGCCAGAATTACTTTGAAGATTTGGTATTCCATAGTACAAATTTGTAAGGGTTCATCGTAGTATGGATAGGTATTATGCATTCGATCCAGTGAATCTATAAGATTCATTGCAATAAATCGCATGGTGGGAAAGGTTATTAAAATGTATAAGTTTACAAATGTATAAGTGTAAACTTATACATCTATTTTTTTTTAATTTCTGTGTTTTGTTTGCAGGTTAAGCGTGGTTGGAGTTAGCGCTTGGATTTTTGGCCCTTAGGCCCAGATTTCAAACAAAGGCTCTGATACCAAATGTAAGAGCCGAATAGATTTTATGCCTAATAATTACATGAATTGTAAGAAAATTAATTTCAGAAAATTCATTAATTTCTTTTAATTGATCAAAACATCAAAATTTCATATATTCCTTATTTTGAGCACATACGCATGTAATTTAACAACGAATATTAAATTTAATAACAAATTAAAAACAATGCATAATTTTAAATACCTGAACCTGATTCTAATAACCTTTCGTTTGTCCGCTTGCCTTCTTGACTGCTGTTGCACTTTGTAAACATTGCCCAAAACCTAGTTCCACCCTGCCAACTAGGCAACTTCCTAGCTCCAGGATATCATATGGATATCCTGGCCCCCGTGCCCAAAACCTCCAACAACCCCGGTGCCTGACTGATACAATCCCCACTCCAAAACTCCACACCTCTCTGCAAAATCCAAGAGCCCTCCAAATCAATCCCCCATCTCTCGTAGAATGACCTCCCGTAAACCTCCTTCCCCTCCATATTCCTCCTTCAGTGACTTCCCCCTCATTTACTCCCTACCTAACCCATTTATTACCTTTTTATCCTTTCGTCGTTAATGCCCCTTATCCCCTTTATTTAATATCTTATCCCTTTCCATGTACGTAGCTCTTAATTTAATAAAATAATTTATTAACCCCCCTTTAATCCTTTACTTAATTAATTAATGAGTCAATTAATAATTAATTAATCCTTGACAATCATGAATAATTAATTAATAATAAATAATTAGTTAATGTTATTTTAAGAGATAATTATTGTTTAGCTAATCTTTTAGGACAGTTAGATTATTAAATTAATTATAATTAATAATCATATACATCTATTTAAGCAGGGTTGTTACACCTAGCACCTCCCTACCACCCTGAAATGTAAATTCTTTGTTACTAAAACTTATTACAGTGATATAAAGTTATTCAATGGCTTACTAGCCTTGTCGTTGTTCTGTTACACTGCTTTTCCCTGTCTTCATTAGTGTCCTCTACACAGCCCTTGCACTTTTTGTTCTTCTACCTTTTATGCTCTCTGCGCAATATCCCTTCAATGCACCATTCCTCTACTGTGCATTTCTGCTCCTGCGCTCTGCCTCCTTGCACACACCTGAATTCTCCTACACAGCGACAACAATAGTCTCTTCTTTGTTCCACATTATTATAGTCTCTATGCTCCTTGTGCATGAAATATTCGCCATGCCTCTGCATGCTCACACCACACCAATCTCCTCCACATCAGAGAGTTTTCTCCACTTCACTCTTCCACAACTATCCAATCTCTTGTGCACCATGTTCTCTCTCTATTCTACATCTTCTTCTCATTGTCAATCCTTTGCCTGATCATCATGGTAACTCTTCAGCTTCTCTGGCGGTTTCACCTACCCATCCATCATCACTGGATGTTATTATGAGATTCCTTAGTTTCTCTGGTAGTTGAGGCCCTTCGTCTTCTCTGTCAGAGCTTATCCTTTATGTTTTTAGCTACAGACTTCAATCCCCTTCCATCTGTCAATCACCTAAATCAATAATCCTCAATCCACTAGAAGACCTTGAGACTCTTCATCTTCTTTGGCGATCACACTCAGTCCTCTTCGATTCCTCTGGCAGAGATCATCATTTTTTTTAGTTGTTACACTGAGAAGCGCAAAAGTATCCCTGCAATCTTGTTCAATTTCACTTGCACCATTGGATTGAATTCATAGAAACTTGTGTTTACTTTGCCATTTTTCACTTCGGCATTTCGGGATCCCCGTGGTAAATATTTCATTACACTCCATGTCTCGATCCCAGAAACTATGAAATGGAGCTTATTTGAACTAGCTCCTTCCTTCATCTTCTGCCGATGTGACCAATGGTTGTGGCCATAGATTGAGCCAAAACGTGTTTCGTATTTCAGCATTTCAGGATTTCAGCACTCCTATGGCAGAGTCTCTTGATGCTCCATGTCCCGATATCTGAAGCTTCGAAATGGAGTCGGATCAATGGTCCACACTCTAAGTGATTTGATGGTCCTGATGTCTTCATGATTTTACATATCATGATTTCAGGGTTCGCGACTTCGGGACTCCTATGGTAGGAGTTCTTGACATCTCCATCTCCCGATTTCGAAACTCTGAAAGGGAGTCGGATCAACGATCCACATAACCCCCTGAGATGGACGGTTGATGGGATTTCCGCATTTCATGATTTTGGGACTCTTGTGGTAGGAGTTCTTGACATCTCCATCTCCTGATTTTTGAAACTCTGAAGTGATGTAAACCTGCTGACGTCACACGTGGATTGACACATGTCGAATAACTGCCATGTGTCACTCTGATTCGTGACTTACATGTGCCTAAAATGCTGAATCAACTTGACACTTGTCATTGCCTAGTTGTGCCATGTGTTCTTATTTGACGTGGTTTGATGATGTGTCTGTTTCGGGATTTTGCATTTCGCGAATTCAACATTCTTGTTGTTAAGTGTTCTTTGGCAATTCAAAGTCTCGGTATCCGAAACTCCGAAATGGAGTTTACTTCGGGGTTTCACATTTCATGAATTCGGAAGGTTAGGGAACCCCGTTCCTTTGACTTTCCAGTTAGCGAAACGACGATCTTTCGCCATGTGTCCTACCCGTAAATGGACGGTCCTCCTTCTTTCAGGATTTTGTACGCCCACTTCTCCTTGTAGTTTAAAGAACATGTAGGTTCTCCTTGATCCAACAATGGTCGGATCCCGCGCTTGGATCTAACGCCTGAGATCTGTCCTCCTTTTCAGCACACTCTTCTTGTCTACATTCATATCTGATGGCCATCGGGAATTCAGGATGGGATCCAATGATCATTGATGCTTCTCATCCCGAGCTTATGCATCCTCCTTACTTGGGAGAATTTCTAAGTGTCAAAGGCCTCGACCTTTGATCTGCCTGAGATCCTGAGTATGCTATCTCTCTTGAGATTTGGTAGTGAGTTAACCTCATCCCTGGTGCACACCTACATACTGCACTCGACTTTGCGCTAATTATTCCTGAGCTTACTTTGTCCTTGTTTTGCCTTCACTGCATACTCTGATCTTGCCATCAATGACAAGCACATACTGCCTATAAAGCATGCCAACCATCCTCTGCACTATCTCTTCTGATCTTATCACTCTTTCTCTGTAGTGTCTTCCCAAAATACTTCTGGTGCCCATCTGTTACATTCTTCCTATACTCATGCCATCTTCATTGTTGTACTTGCCATCAATGGAAAGCATATGATGCATGTTAAACATTTGCCAACAATTCCTCCTCTCTTCTTCTCAGTTCTGTCATGTTAGAGAATTTGATTCCAAATGTAATAAAACATTAGTGTAGAAACCTTCTTCTTTCTTCGAATCAACTTGAAAATATTCATGAAAAGTGTGTTCCCTTGAGCCAAAAGAAATAATATTTTTTGATACTTCCCACACTTCTGTTATTAGTGAAATTGTTTTATTAATATTATTTTTTGCATAACTCAGAACCATTGTGAGTAGAGTTGACAATCCTTTCAATTTAATGGTGGGTGTGGTTGGTTTGATCATTGTTAAGGGACTTGCAAGGATTTTAGAGATTTGAGATAGAATCATCAAAAGCATCCCCGGTTGCTCTGTGAATTTTAGAGATTTGGGATAGCTGCATATATTTAAGGTCAACCTATGATCGAGATTTTCCCTTCTTATTTTTCTGATCACCTCTTTCTATAATCAAATTTTTAGATTCCTTATAAAAAACAACACTTTGGAAAGTAAATGACTCTTCTTCACTGAATATCTCAACTGCAATGATCTCTAATGCTGAATTTTGTTTGGCCATATTTCCTGACTGATCAATTGTGCAAAACATTTTCTCAATATCTTCCTCGAGCTCCATGTATTCAAGAGAGAATCTATTGATGTCGTTTTCTATGAGATTGTCTTCTTCTTATTGCACTACATTCTTCATCTTTTTTCTCATAGGGAGCTTATGTGAGCCATCGATTTTTCTAGGGGGGAATTCTTCTCTCCTCTGCCGCTTGAACTAATGTTGGAAATATTCCTAATTGGGTGAGTCGTTCGAGCATTGCTCCAGGATGTGGTAGTTTTGGGAGTAACAACTGGATACTGGGTGCTCCTTTCACCGTGACCCTTTCCTTTTTTCTGTTAAAAATCATTAGTATTGAGTATTGTTTCTACGTCACCAACATTGTGTACATGAGTGCTTTGGGTGTTATCTTCTTCTTCATTCAAGATAGTATGAATGAACAAGTTGTTGAATCCTACTGACAACATATGTTCCACAAATATTTTGTGAGGATCAAACCCCTTTATTTTTTCAACATACTTTAGATTTACATTGTTGAAGTGATTCGCAAACTCATCAATTTTATTTATGTTTCTGAAAATGAAATATCCAGTCTTCCAAGGTAGGGGGATGAATTGCTTTTTCCTTTTTTTCATGGAAAAATGCAGCCATAAATTGTATTTCCTTGCCACCTCTGTAATGAATAATTTATCAGATACATGAAACAAGAGAGAATAAGGATTTTATTTGAAACATAATATCCTTATGACACTGTGATTCTCTATTTGTTCTATTTTTCCTCTTTTCTCTAGAAATTTGTTAGCATGGTCAGATATCCTTGAAGTATTCTCTCCCAACAACAACCTATTGAAGACTGAAACAAAATAATTATAGACTTCATAAAAATATAAAGGGGTCTTATGTCTCCATAATGCTTGATACCAGAAGGTAACCATAATCGTTTCACAATTCACCCTCTTACTTATGGTCATTTTTGGGAATTGACAACAATACACTATAGCAGATATCAGATATGATGCCATAAATAATTTTTTATTCTTTCTCTAGTGCGTTAACTGGGGCGAGATTTTGATAGAAATCAATTTTCCTTAATAAAAAATGGCTTGTTCTTTTACTAAAAAATATTAAATATAAAGAATCATGTGAGAAATGGTAGCAATGCTTTCCTGACTTGTTAACCTAGTAAACAACCAAGCGATTGCTCAAAAGATGTTTTTAAAAATCTTAGTTATGTCTTCTAGAATAGACACCGGATTCTCCAAATATTCAGGCAAGAGGTCAAGGCCATTGTTATATATTTTCAAGAAATCTCTGCAATCTTCTCCTTTGAAGTTAAGGGTAGGATCTAGGAGCTTCAAAATCCTACAAAATAATTGCGATGAAAGGGAGAACATAGAATGACCTTGGAGTTGTATAATCCTCTGTCTCAACACATACTTCTCCACACACCATGTAACAAGATCTTTACAGTCAAAGATCTCAAAAACACATCATGCGCGAGCAATTTCAGATGCCCAGATTATGTCTTTCTATGTAGGAGGAGAGGAGTAATATGAATATGCTCTGGACCATTGAAAGTTATGGTCTTCACAACCAAAAATATTTAGAGTATCACCATAGAACTGTTGTCTAGCTATTGCTACCATAGGTTGGCGAGAGTATTCTTTCAGCTGAATAATAACTTGAAATGATTTTTTTGGAGAGATGACAATAATATAACCTTTGGAAAATAATTATTTTAATGAAATTTAATGAGAATTTTATTCGAGCACTATGTTATTAATGGCGATATTTTCGGAGCCCGAACAACCAATTACTAGTATTAAACCATACTTAAAACATGAATATGGCGGGGACAAACTGGAACAATTTTGAATATGGATTTTTTTATGAACCCACGATTGTGAATGATAAAAAAATAAGCTAAGTGTTGCAAAGGGGTTGGTCAGACTTGTATGCAGTAGAAATAAAATACTTAGGGGCTCGGTACATGTGACAAGTCTGACGGTCATAATGTAGATCATGGACCTTTGGGAGCAAAGTGGAAATCACAAAACTTGGAAGATGAAGGCTTGAATCTGTGAACCCATGAAGTTGCAAAAATTGGTTAAGTATATTATAAAAAGGCGGTCGATCGGACTCATGACATAGAAACGTGAATGGAAATGGAAACTCGTCAACCTGCGAACCCGTCTATTTTTGAAATATGACTAAGTATGGTAACTAGAAAGGGATAGAAGAAGGGAAAAAATAAAAAAGGGAACAAGGGTAGGTATAGAAGAGGGAAAATAAATCAATAAGGAAGTTGGGAAAATAGTAAGGGAAAGGAACTTTGGGAAGTAGGAATTGATATCAACAGAAGGTACCCTTAAGAAATTTAGTGACTTCCTCATGATGATGGTAGTATTTCGTGTAGTGGTCTTCCATACAAATCATGTAAGTCAACTTCACTTTCCTTTTGTTTTCAACAACCATTTGAGGTTTTTTATTTTCCTACTCATTAGAAGATTTTTTAGATTTACTCTTGTTTTTCTTCTTGCCTCCAGGTTGTTGAGATGAAGTGGACTGGATCTTCATCTCAGAGGTTTGATAAGGAGAGGGAGCAGTTTTAGTTTTTGTAACATATCCCACCATGCCATCGGCATGTGATTCTAGAGAAGGTCTTGATGGATCGTTCGACGAGTGAGGAGAATGAGGGATCATATCATAAAGCGTGTCGGATTGGGAATATACCAAGTCCAAATATTGTGTAAGAATGATGACTTTCTCCCTAGTGAAAGAATTTTGCATTGCGACATCTTTAGCTATGGGTGGAAAAAGTGACTTGGTAAACCAATATGCCAAGAGTTGGTCTAGAATCGTGGCTTTAATAAACCGTCAACACTGCCTCCATTCATGAGTATGATTAGATATGTGTATGGAGGTGGATTTATTAAGAGAAGTTAAAATATTTGTACTAGTTTCATATTGAATTGGTAGCTGGAAATGTGTCAAAAAATCCATATCTAAAGAGTTGAAGTTGCTAAAGGAATGTTGTGGCAGCTCTATATACCATTTCATTGTCGCTCCTGTGAGGGTTCACTGGAAAATTTATAAACGAATGGAATAATATATCATAGAGTTCTAAGAACACCATATATTAAAGGTCATTACATGGTTGTTAGGATCTTCTCCAGGCTTCCCATAAAATTTTCGGATATCATAAGGTATTTTGGCATGTATTGTAGGCTAAAATGGGGCGTGTAGTATAGGATCATTGGTTAAACAGGACAGATCATATAGATCTAATGTGTCCAAGAATGGAAGTTGTCGGTTGACCTATGGATATTGGTAGTAATCATGTGGCATGGAAACACCAGTAGGACCATATACAAGTTGTGACGAGATGGAAAAACCAAATGGTCCTCCCATGTATTGTGTTTGACCCCCCATGTATTATGGTTGACATGAGGGTCCCCCCATGTAGTGCGGTTGACCTGATGGTCCTCCAATGTTTTGCAGTTGACCTGATGTTCCCCCCATGTATTGCGATTGACCTGATGGTCCTCCAATGTACTGCGGTTGACCTGATGGTCCCCCCATGTATTGTGGTTGGTTTTATGGAACTCCCATATATTTTGTTTGAGAGGGATGTTTTGCTAGAATCATGGGGTTCATAGATTGATTAGGAAAATTTCCTTGCTAAGGAATGATCGCTGGATTAAGTTGACCCCATAAAGTATTTATAGCTCCTAGATATCGTTGTCCAAGATACAAGCCTGTAGTAGTAGAAATGGAAGGACATGCAGGAGTAGCTTTCCCCTAGGCTTGTTGTTGTTTCCCCCAGATAGGATTTTTCCCCATGGTTGAGGTTTTCCCCTCAGAAAAATGTTTCCCTCTAGCTGAAGGGATGCCCCCAGCTAAAGGTTGGCCTTCCATTGAATATTGACCTCCAATGAAGGGCATAGAAGAAATCCACATTTGTAAAGTTAGAGACGTAGGTTGATTAGCTTGTGTAAATGTGGTTGTATGACCAATTTGACTGTTAGCCATTTGACCAATGGGAAGACCAAGTAAAGCACTCAGTGTGTGATTTTGGAGTTCTTAGTTGGCCTTAAGGATTTTTATTTTACTTTCACCATGGCTGATCAAGGGATTCAAATATCTTGCAAAATGCAAGGTTTGGATCTTGATGTTCAGGAACCTCAACATGACTCTTCTAACGAAGGAATGGTCAAAGAACTAACTTTTGAAATCAGGATTTCAGCTCCTGGAAGTGACCAACATGCAGAAGAACATGTCACAACCTTCATGGATGGCCTTTTACCTTATGTAAATCCCCCTTACATTGATCCACTTGGCCCACTACTCATTGAACAAACGTCCAAGATATTTTTTGATGCTTATTATTCTTACCGTATACCAACCAGTTAAGACATTAGGAAAAAATTCAACATTCTAAAAATGCAATTTCATCCTCTTGATCCAACTACTATTGATCCTGGAAGAGCATAGATTGCTACTGTTGGTGCTTCTTCTTTACTGGGAACATCCGTGACCCGGTTTACTCTGACACACCCAGTTTCACATACATCTCTCTCCACACATTGGTCGAGTAATATTCCTTCTTCACTAATCCAATATATGCACACACCAAGTGCTTTTATTTCTTCATCCCATCAACCATATGGAAAAAAATCAAATTGGTCATCCAACCACATTTACACAAGCTACTTAGCCTACATCTCCAACTTTACAAATGGGGAGTTATTATATGCCCTTCATTGGCACTTAGTAATGGTGTCAAATTTTTGACACTTAATAAAGTGCATGCAACACTTAGTAAGGTGCATATGACACTTGATAAAGTGCATGCGACACTTATTAAGTTGCATACGACACTTGCCACACTTAAGTGAGACATGGTGGTGTGACATTTAGGTGTGTAACAAATACCCTTCTAACAAATTCATCCATTTCTCCAAAGGATCTGTATCTATCTGGCCTTCAAATAAGGGGATATAAAAATTAACTTTTACCTTGAAGGGTGTCACACCTATGAAATGTTTTCAGGTTGAAGGTGCCTTGGATACTTTCAATAATCGTCGAAGGATCTAGGTGAATATGTCCATCATCTTGTTCCATTGTCACACGAGGGATTTCTCAGGGCCTTTTGGACTACACTTTATGACAAGATGGAAACAAATTTGAAGATATATATAACATTATATCCACGTATATATGGGTAGATAGAAGTATTCAACAAGAATTTGGTTCAAATTTTGAGGGGTTACAATCAAAAGTATCTGAATATTTGGGATGAAAATATGTTCTACATTCAACACTCATATAATAGAGTATTCCATATTTCTACTAGTAAGTCCCCTCTCGAAACTTGATTTAGGTATTTTCGACCTTTTCCCTTGGATGTTGTCCATATAAAACAAGGAGTGAGGGAAGAAATCAAAAGAGAAACATTGAAAGAAGAGAAATTTGTTGAACATTTTAGCTAGATCCATTTGCAAGTATATGATATATTGAAGATATCAGGAGAAAATTAAAAGGATCAACATGATCAACAAAGAATTGAAAAATCATTCAAAGTGGGAGACAAAGTTTGGTTATAGCTGAACAAGGAAAGACTATAGGGTATTGGAAAGAAGCTCAAGGATATAAAGCATGGTCCTTTTGAGGTATTGGAAAAGGTGGGTGATAATTACGATAGATTGAGTCTACCCATATATATGCACATTTACTCAGTAGTGGATGTGGAAAATCCAAAACTATATGAGTCTTTCATGTTGGATTAGGAAACTGAGGAGTAGGTTCTACCCACCATAGAGGAATTAGAACTAGAATATCATGCAAAGTTGGTATAAGATATATTTATGTAAAATAAGTCTAGAACTACCAAACAAGGGAAACATGACCTTTGGCGGATTAAGTTGAAAGGACAACTTCCTAGCAAGGAAAAATGCTACTTCGAGGAGAAGATGGAGGAATAATTTCCTCACCTCATTCAATAAA
>JZKD02S2386364.1:271122-284059 GCA_000966675.3 Picea glauca
TGACTTTCCATCTATGGTGTTCTTCAAACTCCTTGATGGACGATTCCATCCAACTACGACTTTTCCAGCGAACCCTTACAGGATCAACAACTAAATGGTATATATAACTACTGCAGAACTCCTTTGATGAATTTAATTCCCTTTCCATGGAATTTTTGACACACTTTAAATTACGTATCCACTATGAAACTAGTACTAAGCTCTTAACCTTGTTATGCCAATAAAATTCCACCCATATCTCAGATCACATTCATGAGTGGAGGTGTCAGTGGTGATTAATCAAATCCAGAATCCCGAATCAAATACTAGATGATTGGTTCAACAAGTATCTCTTTCCACCTATAGCTTGCGATGTCTCCATGGGAGGCACTGTCACCGAGGAACAAGCTATCAGTCAGGCCCAATATTTATATTTAGTATACTCTCAATCAAGCACCTTATATGACTTGATTTCTAATTCTCTTCGGTCATTGAATGATCCAACCAAACCCACAACTGGACCCCATGTCGATGGCATGATCGATCTTGTTTCTATAGATACAACTGGTCAAATTACTGAGCCACACAACCAATCACCTAAAGTCACCAATCCTATCTCATCTATCCATATAAGAACTCAAAGTAAACCCCTTTCCCAAACCTATGAGGTTAATTCAGTGCAATCAATGATGCCCAAAAACCCGCAACAATTCGGAGAAAAAAAGAAGGGTATTAATAATAATAAAAAGAAAAACTCTTCTAAGCAATCAGACCCCAAAACCCAAGAAAACAATGTTGAGGGTAAACCCAAATGAAAGGCCAAATGTCCCTGCATGATTTGTAAAGAGGATCATTTCACTAAATATTGTCCTTGTCTCACTAAAATCCATCAATTTATTGAACGAGGCCCATCCTGTTCTATGCTTACAGTTTTAACAAATCCTTTCCCCCCCCAAAAAAAACAACTTGTCACACAAACGCAAGCACCCCCACCTGGGGGCAACCCGAATCCTCATTTATAAACATATTGATGGTTAAATCTGCAGCCATATCTACTACAACCAAGAATTACGATTCTCTAGAAGGTGATTCTTTACCCAAGGATCCCCCCTCAACCACCCCACCCAATGGCCCTCTCATATTAGAGAAGCCAACTTTAGAACCTACCTTATGCCCTCCAAAGGGAGTACTTCGTCGCACTACACATAATCCCAATGCTTGGGTAGCCAAACACTATAGCATAGTAGAAGATCTTTCCCAAGCCCCTTGTGCCATGTCGACACTCAAAGTACTACATTCCTTCCCTACATAGCAAAAATATGTTTTATTATCCATTGGTGGAATTGACCCTGTAGAATCTAATGTTATTTCCTTCGACACGAATTTCAATGACTCTCGCCTATCACACCAATTAGCATTAAAAATCACTATCTGATCTCTTAATAAAAAAAATTTCAAACAGTGCTCCGTGAAGGTGCCACAAATTGTATCATGTCCTTGACATCTTGGAAATATCTTGGTTCTACCCAACTTACTACCTCAAAAACCATCCTAAAATATTTTGACGGGCATTTTTTCAAACCCCATGAAATTCTCCCCTCATTACCCATTGAACTTGTGGGAAAAATTGTTTTGGTAGAAGTCAAAGTGATCGATGCCACACTTGACTATAATTTTATTTTAGGTCACACCATGTTTTATGCCATGAATTTTTTCATGTCTAATGTCTTTCGACTTGTAAAACTCCCCCATCAAGGGAAGATCGTCATTGTAGACTAACTAGATTTTTGTACACCAGATGTGCGAATCAATCCTAATGCAAATGTCCCATTTATAGGAGAGTCTTATTTTGTATGAAAAATCATCGGGGTAGGCCTTTACCCCTCCTTAATGAGGAATTTTCCCCTTCCCCCACCAAAAATCGCCCCAACCATATCCATCAATATGATCTCCACAATTACAAATGCACCCATCGGTTACAATGATCCCTAGATACTCCCCCACCCATCTGATATGGAGTCTTATGGATACACTATGCTACTCTCACTGATCGATATGGCATATTCAATAATAAAATTGAGAGGAGAAACTTTTGATTCTCATTCTAGTCTCCTACTAAATGAGGAACTAGATCATTTTTCCTCTCCCTCTTGGGATACCAATTATTCACCGTCCCATGACTTTCTCGACATCGTCCTTCCTTCAAAAGAAGCCATTATGGAAATCATGAATTTACAAGATAAACATTGGGAGGATTTTAGTCATCGATCCTCTTTCATGCCCCTCAAAGAGAAGAAAGAAACCCAAATACAAACCCTCATTTCATTTCATATTCATGATCCATCCCTTTTACCTTTCACATCATCCCCCATTTTATTCGAAGGAAATTTGGGAAATATTTCCAGAACCATTTTGATTGACATTTCAGTTAAACTTGGGGTCATGGAAAAAATCTAGATAGTTTCATATTTTCCCCCTGAAGAAATTGAATCTTATACTGCCCTATTAAAATAATTCTGTGACATATTTACCTGGTCCTACGAAGAGATTCCATGAATCGATCCATGAATTCTTGTACATGAAATCAAAACTTATCCCGGAGCCCATCCAGTTCGACAACAACTCTACCCTATTCATCCAAGGAAAGCTACAAATATTAAGGTAGAAGTCCAAAAAAGGTTGAACGTTGGTTTTATTTACCCTGTTCCCCTAATTGAATGGGTGTCCAACATTGTACTAGTTAAAAAAAATCAGGGCACCATCTGATTATGCATTGATTATAGGGACCTCAACAAGGCATGTCCTAAATGCAATTTCCCTACCCCTTTCATCGATCAAATCATCAATGATTGTTCCTGTTGGCACAGGGGAAGACCCAGGGTTCAACGCTCAAGAGAACACCAACAAAACCCTAACTACCATCTCTTTCGGCAACACCTGTGAAGCAGATGAAGTCTCACCCGAGGTAGAGGCAAGGGTGGTTGTAGGACTCGGATGTCTGCAGCCTTAGCTGGGACACAGATCTTTGATTACAACACCTTAATAGAGCACTTAGCAGTTATAGTTCATTAGTATTAACCAGTATTTACTTTACAGATAAAACCCTAATTACATAGCATCCCAGTATTCACTCAGATCTAGTATATTCCAACACTAAACATAGGTTAGATATAGCATTCATATATATTATTAAGAAAAAAACATCAACAATTCTATCTATTGTTCATCTATATCAATTACTTAAGCATGTAAACATAGAAATAAACACACCAACACTTTGCACAAAGCACAACAACAAAAGATATACGTGGTTCATCCTCGTTCTGGGGCTACTTTCACCAACTCTTATTCTCTTTATTGTCTTTAGTCAAGCTTATTACATGTACAGAGCCACAAAATCCTATTTCGCATAGGAAATGAGAACTTTGCACACTCCGCTAGATGCTCCTTCCTTGAGCTAGGTTACAACACAAAGCCTTTAAACAACATTTTACAGTCACTTGCACTTAGCTCTGGAATTCTCACACAATATGCACAAATCACTTCCAACTATCACTTGCATGTAGCACAACATCACACAGATTCCCCTTCCTTACATCACCTACAAAACTATTTATACATTACAATAAGGGGCTAAACATGGGTAAACCCATGGGCCGATATCCCTATACTCGTTACATAATCCCAAAAACCCAAAAATCCCTAACAAGGGGCCAAGATCGTGCGATCTTCGCTTCGACTTACGCTCCACCTTCGAAAACCCATCAAAGTCCCAAAATAGGTCAAAAGGTGACCAAGGATCCTCAAAACTTGGTCAAGGTCCAACAGGCCCCCAACACTCACCTGCGACTCTTCCTGAGTCACTCTGATCTGGGTAGCTTTGCTTCAAAAGCCTCAAGCTTGGCTCAAGCTGCTTCGACCTATTTCTGCGCCAAGGCCTCCTGCTCAGTGAACTCATGGATAACTACTTCATTGAAAGGTCCCTCTAAGTGTTGTTTGACTGTAGCGACTACTTGTTCCAGCTCTGCTCCCTGACCTTCAATCTCTTCAAACAGATGGCATGCTTTGTCCTGGACTAGTTGGAGCCTCTGATTCACTTCCATGAATTTTCTCTGAATGGTGTGGACTTGCTGTTAAGAAACGCATTGTTCCTGGGATCGCTTCATTCTTTCAACTGCTGACAAGAGCTTCAACTGTGCTTGTACTATTGCGACTTGCTTCTTTTCCTCCTGAAGTTGTGACTCTAGTGACTTTATTTCTGGGTCTTCAGTCGGTCTCTCGTAGGTTTGTGCACTCGTACTGCTAAGATGTTTATAGTCCAGAGTGAATGCTCTGATCCTCTCAATTGTTCTTTGGGTAGTGGATTCTCTTTGGTCATGCACATCCTGCAAGGTGTGTGGCACTGCTTGTATCTCTAAGTCTGCTATTATCTGTTGAAGCTACTGGATGGCTTCAACAAGCCTCACTACTTGATGTTCCACTGGTTCTTCTACCTTTTTCTCTAAGCCTGTCACAAAGCGAAGTTCTCTGGTGACTTCTTCTTGGACTTCGAGCTGCCCCATGAGTAGCTTTTCTTTCTCTTGTCAGATCATCTCTTTCTCCTCTTCAAAATTGATCTAGAGGTTGACCTTCTCCTATTGTGAAACTCGAAGTTTCTCTATGAGTACTTTTTGTACTTTATTTATAGCCTCTATGGCCTGTTTTGTTTATTCCTGTGCATGAAAAAGGCGGGCTTCAGTCGCATCGGCTAGTCTACAGAGTTGGGTCAACTCATCTCCCAACTTTGGTTCTTCTGAAGTTTGAGTCGCAGTGGAAAATGTGCGACTGGAGTGAAGGGTGTGTTGCACCCCTCTGAGTTCTACCTCAATCATATCATATATATCTTCCTTCTTGGCTTCATGTTTTTGCAAGATGTTCTGCAAGGCATCTGAGACAATTGCGATGATGAAGTCAAAGTCATCGAGCATGAGCACCGTTTGCAGCTTAGTCTCGGTGGATTTGGATTTCTTTCGGGAAGTAGTTTTCGTGGGGGAAACCTTCCTTTTCTTAGAGGGATCAACCTTGTCAATAGGATCCCTAGGTTATGTTACTTTGCCTTGCTTCTACTGATCATATTTTCCATTGGTCTCTTTTTTACTTACTTCATCAGCACCTCCTCCTCCAGGTGAGTCTGAAGCAGTTTCGTCTGAGGTACTACTCAGCTACTGAATGCCCTCTGTCTTCTTTCTTCTGTTGGTTCCAGGTGTATCATGTACTTCACGAGCGGCCTCTGAGCTGCCAATTTTTTCAGGATCAAACATTTATGTGGGGTCAACAGGGATAAGGAACTCTGTAGGCTAGTCCTTATTTATCTCTTTGAGGCCCTCCTCTATGATCTTATAGTATGACTGAAGCTCTTCTTTATGCTCATCGACGCACGCAGTTATGTAGATAAAATACCAATATGCACAGAATTTATTAAGTGGCCTGAACCAGTGTAGAATGTTTGGTGTCATACGGGGTTCAGTTTCAATGGATCTTTTCAACTGGAGGTAGTATGTATGAAATACCACGTTGGACTGCCACTATTTTCCCATGTCGCTCGAGTACCATAGCATGGTGAACTTCGTAGCGAGTGACTCGAATGGTTTGATGTATGGGAAGGTCACACCTTCTGGCATCTCCCAAGCTATAAATGCAATGAGGATCAGGAGCCAGCTAAAGTGGAACTCATAACCCTGATCCTAGGCTTTGCGGCAATATAATTCGAGCTGGTTGACAAGGTACTTCACCCAATTCATATGTACTCCTTCTACACACTTCCTTGTGAGGTCCACAACAAACCTTGTGACCTGCGTAGGTCTTTTCTTTCTCACCAAATTTCTTGTGATCAGCTGACAGGACAAGCCCACTGTGCCATTCTGGATGGAAGCTACCTTGTAGCCTCGCATCCCTTTTTCTACATCACCATATGTGTCTTTAATCCTCTGTGCTAGTGTGCGGTCTGTAGCCTTACCTGGGTAGAAGTCATGTGGATTAGGTCCCTGCATGCTCAACCCAATGATCCTTTGTATCAACGTCATATTGACAGTGATGCATTTGTCTAACCATATATAATCGCCATTTTAACATGCTAACAGGATATTGACACATGCGTTTACCTCCTGATGCCTTCCAAAATGTGGGATCTTCATCACATTCAGGATGGTATACTGTGTGAGGTTCATAGTCCATTGTTGGGGGATAATTTTCTAGTTCTTCCCCTTCGTCCTGGTCAAGTATCGGTGAGGAGAGAGCATTTTGTAATCCTTGCGGTCCCCTAGGTTGAAGTCGCTGAATTTCAACGTCACGATTTTATCCTGCTGTGTTCTAACTGCATGTATCCCCTTCGGGAGGTACACAGTAGCTAGGGTGTAATCAAAATCTCTCAGGACACTATCGCAACTCACCGTGCCAGCCATAGGTGAGCTGTAGTTAGGTAGGATAGTTAGGATTAACTTCACGTTGGCCAACTCGTCTCGGTGCTTGGTTCTCTTTTCTGCTACAACTCGGGATGGTCCGGATCCACGAGCAGTCAATGGAGAGGCTTTCACTCCTTTTGTCGATGAAGCTTGAACTCCTATATGCATCACTCTCTTGGCCATCAGATCAATTATAACTTCTTCAACTAACTTCTCTACGGAGTTGAGTTCGTCTGACATGCACTCTCATGATTAGATAACTCTAGTGGATGAATGAGTGATCAAAGTAGTAGAACAATTGTCGATATCGATAAGGACATTGCAATAGAAATGAGTTGGCTAGGATACAATTCACAAAAGTGTTTTCAGTGTAACATTCGATGTAATAAATAGACAACGAGGTAACAAGTCTCTCCAACGGACGAGAGGTCTTCATTAATGCAGTTCGACCCATTATGGCACTGTCCCAATGGTTTGGTGGTGAGATTTTTGGTCATAACTGTTGTTCTAACCATTCGGGTGCGTCGGTCTAACGGTTATAATGTTTCCAACAGTCATATTTATTTGCTATGACAAAGTGCCATGTTGCGTTTTTCTGATATCTCGGTGAATTTCCAGTTTTTCAGACCTTTCTTTCGCGAAGTTTCCTCGGGGATCTCCTACAATTTTTCGAGCTTCGCTCTCTTCTAATTGAGCTTTCTAGCTTTTTTCCCTATGATCTTTGTCTCGGTATTTATTTGTCCACTCTGATTCTTATCTCCTTTTGTCATAGTAACTTCACGTTGTTTCATAGGGTTGAAGGTAATATTTCATCTTTGTCTAGGGTAAGTGTTTTACACTTCTGTGTGTCAACTTGTGTTTCTTTAACTTCGACATTCAGGTCTCTGATCTTTAGTCGCTTCGACTAGTCTTCTTGTTCCTTCAATAAGTGTGCTATCCTCTTTGTCATGAAGTATCTTAGTTCTTGCTTCTTCTTCTCTAGGGCCTCCTCTTCTTTTCTTCTAGTCCGATCTCTCTCAATCCAGGGTTTTCCTAATAACATAGAAAATGGAGCGTTTCTCTCAATAAATTTAACAACCTCAAATTATTCCTCTATCAAAGTTCCATGAGCACTCATATATATTTGGGTAAGTCTTCCACATAGGGTTATCATCTTTCCTCTAAATAATCATATTCCTCCCAATGAAGGAATCATAGCAGGCTTTCCCAAAATTTCCCAAGTTCTTTCTGTCATGTTATTCACTTGCGTTTCTTCATCCATCACACAATCAATTTCAAAGTCTCCTATTTTGGTTTCTATAAGTTCTTTTTCTTTGAATATCTTTGATATGTTGACATATTTGTGATCATTCAGGGTTTCTTTCATCTGTAGAAATACTTCCTCTGATTCTCTCTAGGTTTCTGCCATATCCTTAGTCTCTTGGTCTTCCTTAGGGTTTTCTTGGCTCATATTCATTTTTTCAAGGTTATCAATCATTCTAGGGAAATCCAAAACTTCATGGTCTATAGCTTTACAACAAAGACAACTAGGTCTTCTAGGGAAATCCAAAACTTCATGGTCTATAGCTTTACAACAAAGACAACTAGGTCTTCTACCAAGGCATTCCTTAGCCAGATGTCCTGGTCTTCTGCAACTATAACAAAGGGTTAATCATCTCTTTCTCCTAAATGACCCCCATCCTTTTTTTTACTATGCACTAGGGTCATATTAGTTAACCTGCAAAAAATTATTTCTAGGATCCTCAATCCATTTGTTAGTCCAAACATTCTTTCTATGCATATGAATAACATATCTTTCATCATATCTATTCATATCAAGCCTTCTTTCATCTAGTTGTGCTCTAATAGTGCAAAATGTTTCAAACATACCTAGATCCATACTTTTGAAACAAAAATTTTCACTTATCTTTCCTTTTCAATAAAAAAATTTCACTGTTCTTGCTTTTATCAGGGCACAAAGCTTCGAGATATTACCTCTTTTCTTCAGATCTAACTTCTCTTCTTAGCACAGATCTTTACAGGTCAAGTAGAATACTGCGCACTAAGGAAATAGATCTACGCATAGAGCTTTCACTTTTCTATCAATTCCCAACAATCATAGTTTTAGTCCCGGCAACAGAACCATTTGTTGGCACAGGGGTAGACCCAGGGTTCAATGCTCAAGAACACACCATCAAAACCCTAACTACTGACACTTTCGGCAACACTTGCGAAGCAGATGAAGTCTCACATGAGGTAGAGGTAGGGGTGTTTGTAGGACTCAGATGTATGCAACCTTAGATAGGACACAGATCTGTGATTACAACACCTTAACAGAGCACTTAGCAGTTATAGTTCGTCAGTATTAACCAGTATTTACTTCACAGATAAAACCCTAATTACAGAGCATCACAGTATTCACTCAAATATAGTATATTCCAGCAGTAAACATAGGTTAGATATAGCATTCATTTATATTTTTAATCACAAAGAATCAACAGTTATATCTATCATTCATCTATATCAATTACTTAAGAAAGTAAACAAAAATGGAGGGACATTTATGCGAGTATTAACAGTAGAAGTTTGATGTTTTTTAATCGCAGCCTCTGAAACTAGTTTATCTACATTTGTTACACTATTTACAGGAAGGTCTCTTTTATCATGAGGCTCGCATGTAGTTATGGTGGAGGCCTTCTGAGGAATTTTGGGGTTGTTTTGAACACCTTTGTTGTTGTTCGGATTGCTATTTTTGTTGTTCTCTGCAATATTCTGTAGCATCTTTTGCAAAAGAAAAGAGAATTTTAATAATTCGTAAATAGAAATGTTAGCCCTAAGATTTTTTAGATGTTCAATCAAATCATAATCTAAACTTGGGTTTGCTGAATTCTATTTAGTCTCAATTGATTTAGATTGTTTTGGAGGCACAGTAGTCGCAATTTCAGAAGAAGGCTTATTTGTTGTCTTTCTCCTAATATTGTAAGGATGCATTGTTTCGAAATTAGCTTGAAAAATTCTATCCAAAAAATGTCCGAAAATGTTCAGAGAGGATTCATTTTCTTATACTGTCTCTTGTTTAGCTACTTCTTCAGGAATCTCGGGAGGAATCAAGTTATCGTGTGCTTCTAGGATCGTTTGAATAGCAAATTGTAGGCTTTCTAGATTTAGGCATTCAGAATTTGAGTTAAATCGGTTTGTGGGAAAAGGCTTCCTAAAAGGGGGTTTGTAAGGCCCTTTTCTCAAAGAATTTTCTTCAATCGACCTTTTCAAATCTAAAACTTGATTGGATAACTTATGAACGAATTTCTGTAAGTTTTCTAGATCCGAACTCTCAGGTTGAGCTTTATTTTGGGGAGGTCTAGGAAGGATTTTGATTTTCTTCTTGGATGATGAATTGCTCTCTATCTCGTTGCCAGCATTGTCTTTTAAGATGAGAATATCTCTCTTGATTTGACTCGCCTCTTCAAAGGCTTCTAACAATGTGGTTCTCTTGGACATCTTTACCCAAATGGCTATGTTTTGATGTAAGGATTTTGTGCAGTATAAGACAATAAGATTTTCAGCAGGCATCGAATCTGTGGGGATTCATTTCTTTATTGTCAGGAACCTTTGATTGAAGTCTTTTCTCTTTTCTTTGGGGTTCATTTTTAAACTAGAAAGCAACATGACCAGAACTTCAGGAGACTTGTTGTCTCCGAACTTTTCAAGGAAACAGGACTCGAATTTATCCCATGACATGATGGTGTGGAGCTGTTGGGAAAAGTAACAGGTAGAGGCATTGCCTTCAAAGGTGTAGGGAAAAAATATGCACACTACATCTTCGTGCTCAACACTACGGAGCCTAATGGCTAGCATAAACTTTTTGATGTGATCTTCAGCGATCAGTTTGGAGTCTAGGTCAAATTTAGGGAGCCATTTCTCCAGGTATTTAGGTAAAGGATGTTGGGGCCCAGGTATGGCCACTGCATCTTGGTCGAGCCAGGGTATGGTGGGATTGTTCAAATTGGCCATAGGTGTGGGTGGTGTTGAAGGCTGAGATGAGGAACTACCTTCATCCAAGGACTCTTCTCCATAAGAAGAAGGAGATGAAGGGGGTGGTGATGGTGGAATACCAGATCCTGCTGCTGCAGGAGTGAGGATATGATCTGGATCTGTAGGACTTAAGGTAAGGTCAGTACCTTCAAGTTTCTCTCTGATATCAAAGAAGTCTAATGGTTGGTTCAAAGGTCGACTTGGTTTTCTGATACGGGCTAAGGCACTGTGCGTTCTTATGAGGGATTGACGAACAATCTCTTGTATGTCGGCACCTGGGGGATTTGGAGTTACTGGTTAACTGTGATCCATAGATCGTCGTTTGATGTGGTTGTTGTTTGAGGGACAATGTTGTCATCTGAATGACTTCTAGTTACTATAGTTGAGCGGGTAGGTGGGGGAGGAGTCTTGCGTCCTCCTCGTGCCATTAATAGTTTTCAGGCCCTCCTTCTAGCGCCATTTGTTGATAGGCGAAATTGACTTCTCGTCAACTAGAGGAGTGAATCCGGTTCGGGGTTGTCTAATTAACCCAAGCCGTTTGGATTAATTCACTCCGATGGGTTTTGCGGCTCCGTTGGCTGATCTAAGTCCTAAAGAAAGCGAAAAAATAACTAAAGGAAAAACAATAACCTAATAAATAAAAATCACTAAAATCTACAAGTGCATTTAAATATATATATATATATATGTACAATTTGTTTAACTGAAATTATAATCAATCACTTTATATACAATCTATACAAAACACGAGTTTTAATCTAAACTCACAAAAATCAAATGTAGATTGATTACTTTAGCAATAATAATAAGGAAAATGAAAATACTACCTAATCATTTTTTGGTTTATTTTCTTAAATGCATGCACTCGTGAAATAAAACATTAAACTGTCTAATTGAACATAAAATAATAGATAGTAGAAAATGTTTTATATAGAGAAACTTCTATATCCAACAAACTAGCGAAATCAAATAACAGGCTAACCTGTTATTGCATCCAATGTCTGTTCGATATTGAATATCCAGCCACCTTTATCTGATGAAGTAAACCTGCTACAAATCTTGAGATTGCCCCTAATAAATGAGGAACAATAATGTTGGAGATTGAATTATAATAATAGAACATATAATATATGCAGTCACAGTAATCTTATAATTTGCAAGTAACTACGATGAAATAATTCTTCCTGTAAGAACTTGCATGTAAACATTCAACTGAAATTAAAGATAAATCTCCTAATTTAAATTGAATAAAGGATCACTGTGTGTTATATCTGAGACACGAGATATGGGAAGTATGTGAAAAGGATTATCTCAAATAACAATAAATCATGCAGACGAAAGGCTGTCATCATCTATCATCATATTGAGATAAGAAGAACTTAAATTAAAACATGATACAAAAAGCTAAAGCTGTAATGTATTCTATGTCATTCAAGTCAGTATATAAATATCCATACTCTCACCCCAGGCTAAGATGATCAAATGTTTACAAAATGATATGTTTATATAGGTTTCGGGAAACATAACTGTTTCCTGTTGATAATATGAAATTGGTTTCAAAAAATAATGGGGGATGCAACCACCCTAATTTCACTAGATATCAAAACACTATTAACAGTCTAATTCTGTTTACTCAAAATACAAAATTGATATGGCTGGGAGACCTCAAAAAGTGTCTCATATCATCTTTGAAATCATGGGCTCCTTAATTATCCTGAAAACAAATGAAAATAAGAAGATCTCAGATATGTTTTCAATTATCAAATCAAACAATTCAAATTTTCTTAACTGGCTACAGAATCTTGCGATTCTGTAGCTAGTTATAATAGCAAATGCAATCATATTTTATTAAATAAAAAAAATAGACTAATCTTAATAAGAAAAATAGTTTATTCAATCAAATCAAATATCCTAACCTAAGAGTGACAAAATCATGCTAAAAATTAAAAATATCATACCTCAAATCATGAAATCAAAACGTATCAAGAAATTTTGGAATTAACGATAGCTGTTGCTACCTCTACGTTTTTTAAAATGACACGACCTGTAGTTTTCAAGAATTTCTCCTTCCCTTGGATAATGGATTCAAGTTTGTTGTTTTCATTTGTCAACATATCAACTTGGTCTCTTAAAGACTTGAGTCGTGACTATAGCAGTGGAACATCGGTATAGTACTTGTCGATCCACGATCGACACACATCACATTGTAACAGTAAGGAATTTTCATTAGCATGAACAACATTATGGGTCGGAGAATCCTCCATGCGAATGGTATATTTATCATAGATCTGGATACCAGGAATGATCCGGATTATTTTCAGCACGAAATGAGAGTGGAGATATAATAAAGAAATGCACAGAGATATTGTAGATATTCAATAATATAACAGAAATGTATCAGAGATGCAACCATAAAAATAGATATATAGTAATACACGATTTCTATTAATCAGAGAAATGTACAGAGACTGTAAAAATACAGAGTGAAAGACTCGCTAGAATGGTGG